>JAPJBO010000474.1:0-172422 GCA_030068145.1 Diplonema papillatum | reverse complement strand
TTCGATCGTTCGAGTGGACTATGGGATTGCCATCGGTGTTGCTTTCAGTGAACGGAAGTCTTCGTTGTTCGCAGTTGTTCGCAGCACTTGCGCGTTGGGATTCCTAGCCCAAGCAAGAAAGGAACGAAGTGTATGGTCGTTCGTGACATCGTTCGTGACTCGCCACTTCCATCCTGCCATTCTAGGCTCCAGAATGGCCAAGTTCGCCGAGCAGGAAAACGCCGTTGTGTGTGACAGCCAGCCTTGCCGGCAAGGAAGAACTTTTAGTTTGCATGCAGATGTACATAAATACGAGAACTCAAGAACAATCAGTGGAAAATAAAAAAGGAAGAAAAGATTCAGCGTTCACTCTCAAAAAAAAAAATCAAAGTATTTCGTTTTCCCAAGTGGTGGTTAGTTCACGCCGAAGACGAGGATCCTGTTTTTTTTTTTTTTTTTTTTTTTTTTTTTTTCAAAGTTTTCAAAGTTAAAGTGTGTTACCGTCGATCCCGAGGGAAGATTCTTTTTTTTTTTTACTTTTCCCCGACGACAGCAAGTGTCAGACTAGTCCACCCGAAGGCAGTTGATTTCTTTCGGCAGGTTTACTCTACCGGCGGAAGTTGTTTTGGGTTAGGGTTAAAAAAAATTCAAAAGAAAAACGAAGGGGAGAAGGGAAGAAATGCGTTGAGTTGTGTTCTATTCTTTTACTAAAAAAAAAAAAAAAAAAAAAAAAAAAAAATGTTTGGTTGGTTGGTGTCTTTCGACCATTAGTAGATTTGGGGGTTAAAAAGCGGTAGTTTTGCGGTCTCCGGTACCGTATGAGGCTACGGGAGGGTGACTTATTTTTTTGGTTGGATTTTGGTTGGATTTTGGTGGATTTTTGGAATATTATGATTTTGTTTGCTGGCCCACACCACCTCCCAGCACAAACCCTGTGTTGCTGAACGAAGGCCTGCCTGTGCTGCAACCGGTTAGCGGTGCAGCGAAGGGTATCGCGACCGACGAAGACCGTCAATTGCTGTTCGTTACTACAATCGAATCCGAGGCTTCGTTGTACATGTACAACGGAGCCTCGGATTCCTGGAAGCCGGTCCTCGTCACTTCGGGTTGGGGCAGGGTCAGACGCACCACGGTGTCACCCACCACCACCCAGGGTTTTTCGCCATGTTGGAGAGCAGGTGCTCTGGCCGATGCTGTCCTGCTCACGTTCCCTGTGTTAGGTGAACAATCCGACCCTTAGACAATTCTGCTTGTCTAGGTTTAGGAAGAGCCGACATCGAAGGATCAAGAAGCTTTTTTACATTCTCTGAATCTGACCAGGGCTGCTGAGACTAGTTGCCAAGAGCGAGCTTCCAAGCTCTATCTCGCAGCCAATCGGTAGGCAACGACGGGCGGTGCGCACGGGACGTAATTCAGTGTGCAAGCAGATGAGTTGCGCCTACTAGGCATTCCTCATTCAAGGAGAATACTGTACACGCACTCTTTTAAGCGGTCAATATTGTCTTTTCGCGAATAGTTCAGTGAGAGCAGGTGAGGCAGCCTTCGCCTGGCTGTGCAACCCGAGACTTTTCATTTTGGTAGAGTGCATGGTGCGCCAGTCATATTACTACTGAAAAAGTGCTTACTTTGGGGGTCACGAGTCATATACCTGGTTTGGCCCAAAGGAGGTGATGTGAAAGCAAGTGTCACACCGCCCCGCTCTGTGGTCGACCTCCTAGGCATTTGCTGCCCCGGCTACTGGTGCTGCGACTATTGAGGGTGTATCAGTACGTCCGATTCCTTTGATATTCGCGGCTTCCGAGCAAAACTGATGCGCTGGGTGAAGGCGTTGAGACTGCTTTAGCATGTTACTCGATTCCGCCCCCTCAGCCCTCGAGTGCAGTCCTTTTCCAGGCCCCTAGAGCTAATACGCTGCCGACGATCAACCGAGGCATACGCAGATGGGTTCTTTTTTTAGAGTTCAAGTTTTTGTGCGGGTTATCCCTTCTTTTTTAGAGTGCGAAAGTCCGCTGTTTGATGATGTTTTTTTGTGTTTCCGACGATCCCGCGAGACGCACAACTTTCTTTGTTGAAAGGGGGATAGAACTTGGGTTGCTAACGATGTAGCAGCCCTTGATGCTCCGCTGCCTCCTCAGTCAACGGAATTGGAACTGTCAAAAGAGGGAAGGGGAGACCATACGTCGAGCGGGCTCTCGTTGTCAGGTGTGAAGAAAGAGACTGGAAGCCACAACCGATGAAAACCGTACACCGCGAGAGTAGGAGAAAGCAGAAAGTGGAGTTTTCGTTGACCGCACTTCACCTGAGCCCAAATCCTGGACTTGGTTTCAGGTGGCAAATTTGCAAGAGATCATGATCAGAAGGACCTACTTGGCGGTTCAGTTTCCTCACACATTGCATGTGGCTAAAACAAAAAAAGACGAAAGCATGGGTGCCGCCACTACGGGCTTGACAAGCTCTCAGCCCTTTACCACGAGCTGCACTGATTCGTTTTGCCACCCCTCCCTCCCTCCGTGAGCATGTTTGGCCAAGATTGCCGTGAGGTTGTCCAGTTTGAAAATTTGCTTTGTGCTCTCTAGCGTTTATTTCTCTCTCTCCGACGATCCCATCGGGGGGTGGCAGGATAACTTTTTCCCTACTTCTTTTTTGAGTGAGAAAAAAGTTGGCTGGGGATGAAATGTCTCCAGGTGGCTGTTGGGTCCGTAACTCATACACGTTGGTCCATTGCTTTGGCACGCAGCCCTCTGTTTTGTAGGGTTTGCTGTACAATCAACCAGGAAGCAAAGCTTTCGCATCTCGCCCCCCTGAGGCGGAGATGCCGTGAGGAACTTCTCCTGCAAGATACTCCGAATACACTCTCGTTCGACCGCACACAACTAGTTCCCGTAGTAGGACTTCTCGTCGAAACCGGGATAGATGCCCTCCATCTCCAGTTTTTCGACCCAAAAAAAGTCAGGCCCTCTCCTTTTGGCGTCGCTTTTAGAAAAAATTGAAAGTTTAAAACACAACTTTTACTTTGATCTCCCAAAATGTTGAAACACTAACGCGGACACGCTTTTCGTTCCTAGAAACTGAGTGTGGTACCGATCGACAACTCTAAGAAACCCCGGTACGACAATAGGATGTACGATAATCGACAACGTCTAAGGAAACCCGTACGACACATCGACAACTGATCGACAAGCCTCGCTTGGGCGAGTCAGTTGTCCCCACGGTCGGTGCGACCAGATCCCGGAGGAAATAAGAGCTCGTCACTCGCACAACCGCGGCTGATACAAAACTAATGATATGACGGGAAGAGAGAGTTGATTTCGTCGAACGATCGTTTTTTTACGTAAAGCTGGATTCAGGACGCAAGTGAAAACGCCGCGGTTTGCGGCGACGAGCTTCTCATTTCCTCCAACTTTCATGCTTTGGTAAAAGTCAATCTGCCAAAGGAACGATCGCCTATTTCCAGGTCTTTTCCCCCAGCACAGTACTGACTGCAAACCGTTTGTATATACAGTAGTACCTGACCCAATTGAATAGCCAAGCTCCACTGCTGGTCTGAAGGCGCTGGCAGGTCTTTCTGCTGCTGATCGCACCGGTATGGCGGCGGCACCCTTATTTCCTCCTTTTTCCCCTCTGAGCCGGTCCATCCCCTCTTGATAGACCGTGATAGACCGAAGAATACAGCACCGGGCAATTCGATGCAGCTCTAGGGACTAGAGATGGACCTGATAGACCGTGGTGGACCGTGATTCACTGTGATAAACAGCGGCAGGCACTTCGATGCAGTTTCAAAAGATAGGGACGGACCGGCTTACTCTCTAAAGGACCTAGCTCACCTCCAGTGAAACGGAGAAAGCACGACAGGAACCGGTGTGGTGGGCTAGCGGTACATTGGTCCTTTGATCCACGAACGTGAGGGTGAAATGGACACTGGTCATTTCCTGAGACCCTTCGCACTGAAAATCAGGTAAAGAAAACAAACCCGCTAACGTGTTCTGTTTGGTGTTAGGGTGCTTTTTTTTTTTTTTTTTTTTGAAGTACGTAGATGCGGCGTTGTTTTTGTTTTTTTTTTTCTTCAAAAAAAAAAAAGAGCGTTTTTTTTTTTTTTTTTTTTTTTTTTTTTTTTTTGGTAAACTGAGGGGAGAAATGCGTGACGCACGACCACAAGCCGGACCAAACTTGTGAGTGTGGGACTGTCCGTTTTTCCGTCGGGACTTACCCACTAAAACTACCTAAACTCAGAGATTCGAGAGGTGTTAGGGTGCTTTTTTTTTTTTTTTTTGTTCTTCTTGCATTCCGTCGCAGTCGACCTCGAGTCGCCTTTCAGTCATTAATTAACTAAATAATTTGTTGTTGGATGGAGGCGGTGCCCCGAGAACTATTGAACCACTCACGCCACGCCATTCGACTTGCTTTGACCGGGTGTGTGCGCAATTGTCTGGCTTGCGTGCCGGCAAGTGTAACTGGGATTACGGGCTCCGCCTATATGTAGTCGAGGGCGCATTTTCTGAGCCGATTCTTATCTCACTGCCTGCCGGTGCGCCTATCCCGTTTGGTGTACCACATTTCTGCGAGGGACAGGCCGATGGAAGTGACCTAAAAGACTCTCACGGCGGACGAGTTCGTGAGGGACTACGTGGCGTCGAATCTACCCCCCATCATCGCCCACCGCGCGCTGCCGACGGACGGGGCGATCCAGGCCGACTAACTCTCGCTGTTCGACTTCGCGAACACGGTGTCCATTTTGGCGTCGACCGTGCTGCCTTTCGGCACGCGCGCTGCACGCAGTTGCCCATCAATACGACGCGGTCTATCAGGCCCATCCCTACAGCAGTCGCTGCACTTCCACCGTGCAGGCCCCAACAGACGAGCCTCGGCTCGCTCCTTGGTTGCTTGAGAAAAATAAGAGCTCGTCACTCGCACAACCGCGGCTGATACAAAACTAATGATGATGATGACGGGAAGAGAGAGTTGTTTTCGTTGAACGGAGTGCCTGATCGTTTTTTACGTAAAGCTGGATTCAGGCACGCAAGTGAAAACGCCAAGGTTTGCGGCGACGAGCTTCTCATTTCCTCCAACATTTCATGTTTGGTAAAAAAGAATTTTTTTTTTTTTTCACGTTCCAACTTTCTCAAGAGAGGGTGAGGACAAGTGCAAGATGGGTGGGGAGGGTGGAGCACCCCTCCCATACTTTATAGCACACAACAGGCTCCAGCCGAGAGGGCGCGTGAAATACTCGAGGACCTGCCTTGTGCTCATTTTGACGGGATGACTTCCCACTAACGCAACAAGAAGACGACGGAATGAGAAAAGCGGTGCAAAGCGAAGAACAAATCAGATTGCGTTCGCATTGTGTTTTTCCCCTCTAGTAGTAGTGGATACCCTTATATTTCCTCCCGTTCATTCGGAGTCAAAGCAGCCGCGTCGAGCATTTTCGTTCCACACCCTTCACGCGGGAGGCTAGTGTGAGGAGCAGAATTTGGCCGTGCAGAGTGCTGGAAACTGTCTGGTCAGGGAACACCACGAGTATTCGGATACCCAGTATCGCAACGGGCCGTCGCTGCAACCGCCTGCGCTCCGGATCCGACTACAGTGTTCTTGATACCCGAAGTGTTCGTCGATCAGATTTAGGTAGCATCCGATAGATACCATCCAGCTTGGTACCGAAGTCCACTCCTCCGCCGACCGGGGGAACAGCTAAAGCAAACTCCTACGCAGGAGCGGTTGGTGGTTGGTATCGTTTCGACCTTTTTTAGGGGTTCTTTCTACAATATTTTTTTTTTCAGTGTTCGCGCTAAGACCGAGGCTGGCCAACAACAAGTAGTAGTAGCAGTTTCAGCTTGGTGTGAGTTTGATCAAGGAGTAGCAGCAGTAGTTGAGCAGCAGTTTCAGCTTGGTGTGAGTTTGATCAAGGAGTAGCAGCAGTTTCAGCTCAGTGTGAGTTTGATCAAGGAGTAGTAGCAGCAGTTTCAGCTTAGTGTGGGTTTGATCAAGGAGCAGTAGTAGTAACTATTACGCAGGGATTGCACGCGTGCGCATAGGTAAAGTAGTGCCCGCCTTCCCCCCAAGCGATATTGGGGCGTCGTTCTAGTTGAGGCCCATTTTTTTCGTGATAACAATTAGGCAATTGTAAACTCGAATGAGAACGCTGGCAGCGTGTTTGCGAGGTGATTAGCTCAACGATCATGTTCACCCACTAGCAAGGCATTCGCTTGCCGAACCGTCTTTCTTAATTAATGACAAACGCGTTGTTACCAATAACAGACTGCACTACTGATTTTCACATTAGTAAGCAACCACCTTATTGCTGGGTTTTCGTGTAGTGTGCACCAATGATTCCTTCTTCGTCCGGATCCCCCTTTGTTTTCGTTTGGTCAGTGATTTTCTTAGCGTGAGCACCGTTCCTCTTTTGTTTTCTAATTGTGTGCGGTCGACGATTTACGTCGTTCGTTGATGGGTGGCGACTTTGTCTGCTTCGTCTTTTTCTCACCATCGGCTTTTTCTTCTCTTGTGGACGCTCCTTTTTTTAGAGTAAAACTTGCACTCTAAAAGTTCGCATTTTGCTGAGCTTTGGACGTGGACGTGCTAAGCTTTCGATGTATGCGAATGCGTTGGCCGGCCAAGGTTTGTGACTGATGTGACCGATGCCAACCTACAGTTTTCCGGCAAAAATTTTGTTTTCGAAGCGGAAAACACTCTCCAAGCTGCTAGTACCCACGCGTGGGCATTGCATCCCATGGTTCGTCATACCATCGAGTCTGTCCTGTTAGTCGCGCTTGGCGGGGGTCGTACAAGAAGTGGGGATTGCATTCCACAAGGACTTAGACATTCTTCTCAGATCGCCTGTTCACATTATGTCGACAGAGTCAATGACATGTTGGGAGCTTGAGGTTGCATGAACAATAACATGCAGAGGGGGGAAATCGCAGCTGGTGTTTAGACGGCACACGCGAGGAAGGGGCCCGCCCCCACCTCCCCAGAGTTTTCAAAACGACTACCACGCTTGCCATACCGCAAAGGCTCCCGGGTACTTCAGAAAGCAACTCACCGCTCGACTGAAGTTCCTCTACCGGTTTTTTTACATAAGCGCCAGCTTGAAAGGAAATGCTCGACGATGCTGCCCGACAAAGAACAGAAGGGATCCTAAGTGCTGTAACTACACGTGTTGAACGGACGTGAGAGGTCATGCGGGTCTACCCGTACACGACAAATCACACAAACAGAACAGGTCATAGTCCTGAGTGACAAAGCAACACACGGTGGTGTAAGCGAAGAACAAATCAGATTGTGTTTGTATGCCCCTTACCTCTATATTTCCTCCCTCCATTCGGAGTCAAAGCAGCTACGTCGAGTATTTTCCGTTTTCGTCGGATCCGGGTCACCCCTGTTTCCGGTGGCCTGTGGGGTTTGCAGGACTATGACCTGTTGTGTTTGTGTGATTTGTCGTGTTGGGGTAGACCCGCATGACCTCACGTCCGTTCAACACGTGGTTCGGTAGTTACAGCACTTGGGATCCCTTTGTCGGTCGAGCATTTCCTTCCAAGCTGGCGCTTATAAAAAAAAGAATCGGAAACGGAAACCTTTCCGATTCCCGGAATTTTTTCGATCCAGGACTTTGCCAATTCCCGCCGGAGCGGGAAGTTTTCGTGTCCCGTGAAACCTGGTGATTATTAACAGGGAAAACCGGAACGAAAAGACACACTTTTTCCCAAGAGGTGACTAGTTCGTCAAGGTGCGAAGTGAGTCAGGGTGGGCTCAGTTGGGATGTTTTAGAGTTAAAGTTCTCGAAGCTCTCTGCAGCGCAGCCTTGTCAGTACTCCACTGCACCGACTTTGGAAGCCGGGAAATCGGCCCTGCCGTAATAATGGTAACGATGGGCTCTGAAAGGACCCTGAAAGACCCCTGTTTTGCCGGAAAAAGGGGGGCCCCCAGCAACCCAAAACTCGAAACCTACCACTTGGGTGGTCCTAAAAATGCTCGGGAAATCCAAAATACCTGGTAGGATGCTCGTTTGGGCTGAAAATAATGGGTGGTGAACAGTTGTGGTACGAACCGGGCAGATCTCCCCGCTGCATGCTATTTTTCTACTTTACAAAAAATGGTTGCAGAGGAGGCAGGCAAGACGTGCACGCCATGGGGGGGGCGTTTATCGCTCCGTCTCGTGGTCGCATCAGTGCCCGGGGGGGCTCAGTGTATCATTCTCGCAGAGGGGTTTCCGCATGCACGAGACGCAGAAGGCGGATCATCATCAGCGCGGAACCTGAGAGTCTGCCGACAGGACAGTGGTGTGAGTTTGGTTTGCCAGGCCGGCTGTTGCAGCACGTTGCTGCCAGGACCACCCAATGCAGTATTGCGCACCCGCAACCTTCCCACAACGTGGTCAAAACAGCCGCGACGTTTGACGAGGAACATTTTCCCCCCCAGTGACCAGCTTTTATTAATGTCGCATGTTTACGCAGGAAAAAGTTCGTGTCGACGGAATGGATGTCTTCCCTGGGCATTGAGTAAAAGGAACATTTCCGGAGTTGGGGCTTGCACTGATAACGAAGTAACGGACGATCGGCATCAAAGGTGATGAAAATGATAAGGCAAAATTTTCTTGTTCTTCGCGTGTACAGGGTATAAACCTCTCTCGGAGGGGTTTCCTGTACTAGCAATTTTTCGTTGGATTCGTTTTCTCTTTCATGTGCCAACCGTTGTTCCGGAAATGTTCCCGTCAGTACAGATGTACTGTGAAGAAAAATAGTCCAGCCACAATGTATCATGGGTGAGTGTTGAGGCTATTCTGACCACACTGTGGGAAAGTTGCGGGTGCACAGTACTGCCCGATGATACGAGAACAGCTAAGCAGCGTGCCAGTTTGGGTTGAACGCACCCAGACTGGCCCAAAATGCTGACCGTGGATGGCCTGGCGATGAACGCTGATCAGGAAGAACAATTGCGGTTGCACCTGGGCGCTGGTAGTTCTACTGGCTTTGGTTGAGAGATGTATGTGTTAGCTGGCTGCCCTTGTTGGTCCTAGCTTGTTACTCGCCGCTCCGATAACCCTGAGAACGTACGTTTTTCAGAGTGCAAGTTTCGTTTGGCATTTTTTTTTTTTTTTTTTTTTTTTTTTTGTGCTATTCACCGAGGGAACTCCACTACGTTGTCTGGGCTCGCCGGCGGGAGTTTTTCCCCCCCTCAGTGGTTTTTTTCTCCCGAGCCGGGAGGCTCGAGACAACTTTTCAAAGGCCGCGGAGGTCAGCGGACCGGAGCTACCGGAGAGGGTGTGTGTGTGCGTTGTGTGGTAACCTGACACGTGTGTGTGTGCGTTGTGTGGTAACCTGACACGTGTGTGTGCGTTGTATGGTAACCTGATACGTGTGTGTGTGCGTTGTATGGTAACCTGATACGTGTGTGTGCGTTGTATGGTAACCTGATACGTGTGTGTGCGTTGTGTGGTAACCTGATACGTGTGTGTGCGTTGTGTGGTAACCTGATACGTGTGTGTGTGTGCGTTGTGTGGTAACCTGATACGTGTGTGTGTGCGATGATGTGGGTTTGCGTGGCAGCCTGATACGTGTGCGCTGGTTGTTACACGAGCTTGATGCTCCGCATGGATGCTTGGTGCCGTGTGCCGTGGGCACCGCCCGCTGCACACGGGGATTCGTTTGCGACAATAAAACCTCGGAGGGAAAAAGACTGCGTGCTCATCCCACTCGAGAAAAATCCACTGAGAGGGGGGGAAAAAATGGCCCTCGGGATGTTTTCTCCCGAGCCGGGAGGCGAGGGAAAAAACCTTCCCGAGGGCCAATTGCCCGGAATACTTCCCGGGAGGAAAATACATGTACCCTGTGCGCCAGCTCTTTGGCCTGGCGTGCGGAGTGAAGCAGCCGAAATTCCCATCGGAAAAGGGGGGCATGCGTGATATCTTCGCAGCTCTGAGTTTGCTGTCTGATTCGCCTGTGCTTCGATACGCGCTCTCTTCTCGTCGGGTGTTTTTCAGAGGTTTTAGAGTCACCAGGTGACTTTCGGTGATACGAGTTTCGTATGTACCCAGTGTGATCTTAACCGCTTAAGGACGAGCTACCACTATAAGAAAGTTCGCGTGTCGAAAGTGGTCCCCGTTTGCTTCGTTGGAAAGATCTGACACAAATCTTTGTAATGCGTCCTTCATCGGACAAAACCCCTGCTCCGAGCTCTCAATGGATACCTGGGGTTTGCCATAGAGCCCGCCCTTTTCCCAAATTAACTCTCCCCCCTCCCCCCCCTCCGTCCTTAAGTGGTTAAGGGTGGTGGCTGCACGAGGGAATAATATCGATGTGTATCCTTCTTGTTGATCGTTTGGGGGGATGGGGGGGGGTCGGCCACGTATCCATACCTTTTTGTGTCTAACAAATGCAATTTGTCAAGAACAAAAAACAGATCGATGGCAGCGTACTAGCATCACTCCCGTTAGATGAACAAAACAGGTTTGAAGGAAGTGCGCACAAACAAAGGAAGCGCCAGATCCGTTTTTTTTTTTTTTTTGTTGCTTGGGTGGCTTTTGTAAAAAGAAAAAAGAGGATTTGCATGGGGTTTTTTTCTTTTTTTGTGGAAATATTTGGAGACGCGCTTTCGGTTGTGGAAGCATATACTTGGAAAGTCTTTTTGTGTTTCCGACGATCCCGTATGGGTGTACAGACTATTTTTTTTCGAGCAGGCCAAGACTCACAGGGTTTTATAGCCTCAAGCCTTATAGCTAATAATATAAGGCCTCAAGAACGTCCCTTGCCGGTATGCCAAAAGAAGTGGTTATTATTCGAGCTTTTCTTTTGGGACAACAAACCCAACCCAGACGTCTATAGCCTTGCTCGTGCCAGGGTTTGTTTTGCCAGTGGTTGAAAATGCACGACATTCGTGGTCACCAGGCAAGCCTGCTGGCCCTGTACAAGTTAGCGGCGCACTGATTGATCCCTGCACAAGCCTGACCAACGACGGGACGACGACCCTGGACCCTGTAAAGTTGTTCTCCAGGCACCCTCTGTCGGGGAAACTTTTTTGTGTTTTTTTTTTTTTTAGAGTGAAAGCTTTTACTCGCCCACCCAAAAGATGTGCCACCTGTACGTATCCGCCCCGCCCTTTTTTACACTATGGGAGGGCATCCGTTGGAATTCCAGGGACAACGTCCGTGAGGGGGGGAGGGGGTCTCGATCCTTATTCTTCCCCGTTGGACGTGCCGTGACACGTCCGTGGATTTTAAAAATTGGGGAGGGGGGGGTCTGCCCGTGGTGCGGTCGTGGTGTCGTGGTGTCGTCGTGGTGCGTATAAGTCGATCTTTGAGTGCGTGAGCCCCTCCGAAGAAAGGTCCATCACACTAATTCCAAGCTACCTAGCCCGGGTCTCTGGGTCGCGTCCCCCTCGTTCTAGCGTTCTCTTAGTCGCCTGGTCTTGCGTCTTGTTGGCCCGTCCGGGCTGGTCGCTTCGCGCTTCCCCTTCGTCTTGCATCACCTCGTCTCCACTCCCTGTCGCACGGGCTTCTACGGTTTGTGCCACCTGCGACGCGGGCGGCTTAACTGCTTTTCTGCGCGACGGCTGCTCTGTACTCGTTGCCTTGTCCGCGATTGCCGCTTCTCGTAGAGGGTTCTCGTGGAGGGTTCACGGCAAGTGTCTGTGGAACTCCAACCGATGTTTAAAAATTGGGGAGGGGGGGGGGGTCTGCCCGTGGTGCGGTCGTGGTGTCGTGGTGTCGTCGTGGTGCGTATAAGTCGATCTTTGAGTGCGTGAGCCCCTCCGAAGAAAGGTCCATCACACTAATTCCAAGCTACCTAGCCCGGGTCTCCGGGTCGCGTCCCCCTCGTTCTAGCGTTCTCTTAGTCGCCTGGTCTTGCGTCTTGTTGGCCCGTCCGGGCTGGTCGCTTCGCGCTTCCCCTTCGTCTTGCATCACCTCGTCTCCACTCCCTGTCGCACGGGCTTCTACGGTTTGTGCCACCTGCGACGCGGGCCGCATAACTGCTTTTCTGCGCGACGGCTGCTCTGTACTCGTTGCCTTGTCCGCGATTGCCGCTTCTCGTAGAGGGTTCTCGTGGAGGGTTCACGGCAAGTGTCTGTGGAACTCCAACCGATGCCTTCCCTATGGATTAGCCTTCACAAAGCGAAGGTGTTCGTATCGCAAAAAAATGTAACAAAGCCGGCATCAACAACACCACAACCCTTCCTGATGCGCGTTGTGAGCGGGCTCACACGATGCGCCGCCAGCCCACAGAAGATATGGAGTAGAAAAAGGATTTGTTTGTGCACACTGGCGGAACTCAACCGCCTTCGGTATGTTGCGTGTATATATGTTAGTATTGCTGCCAATCTTTTGTGAAATGTTGGAGGAAATGAGCATGCTCGCCGCCACAAACTGCAGCGTTTCACTTGCGTCCTGAATCCAGCTTTTTACGTAAAGATGATCGGGCACTCCGTTCAACGACACTACCTCTCTTCCGTTAATCACCAACATCGTATTTTTGCATCAGCCGCGGTTGTGCGAGTGACGAGCTCTTAATCCACTGCCGTTCGGGTTGGGAGAGGTTTACTGCAGAGTAACGTTTACTAAAAAGTAGGGAAAACGGAAAGCTGCCATTGGCTTGTTTTTCACTTTCTGCGCTCTTTTTAGAGTGAAAGTTCGGGTTTTAGAGTGAAAATTCGCTTGAAACTCCGGGGTTTTAAAGTCTCCGGGTGCCCTTCGTCGTTATGGGTTTTTGTGTGATGTAGCTCGTCGTTTCTTCACTCTTTTTTCGAGTTAAAGTTCGCTTGAAATCCGGGGGTTTAGGGTCTCCGTGTGACTTCATGAATGTGGTTCTCTTAGAGCAAGAAAGGGCTATGTGGATACGGGTTGTATATTTAGTGCACGCTTTCTTTTTTGTGTGACAATGAAGCACGGGTGCAACGGCTTGGTATTTGCGAGGAACGAACCTGCGAACTGAAACAAAAAGAAAGTGGGTAGTAATCGCGCGCGTGCTTCCGAAGCATCCGGAGACAGCAGGCGCAGGGGCCGGTGTGTTGCTTTTTGTGTGCTACCGTCGAATCCGAGGGACGGCCCGTTTTTGTGTGTGGTGTGTGTGTGGGTGTGTGTGGGTGGGGTCACTTGGAAATTTGTTGGGGAAAAGGAGACGCGCCTTCAGGTCAATGGAAAAAATAATAAAATCCTCACTCCTATGCTTGTGTCTGTCACTCTCGTCCTCCGCTCCTGCTCTGCTTGCCGCGCGCAGTATAGTTGGAGCAAAAGGTGAAGCCAGAAAGCTGTTAATCTTGCTGCTGACCACATGAAGTGGTGCCACGGGAACTCCGAAGAAAAATGAAGCAAGTGGGAAGGGAGGGAGGGGAAGCAAGCTACTTTGTTCCTCTGGACGGATTGGGAGCGGCAAACCTGTCGTTCGGATTATTATTAGTCTTCAAAGAAACAAGTTTCTTTTCCTACAAAAAAAAACTAAGAGCGAAAAGAAGAAGGGAAAAAAAAGCGCCCTCACTGAGGACGGATGTCATCAGCAAAGGACGCTGCAAGTCGTCGCAGGAGAGCGGGGGGGGGGGGGGGGGGGGTTTGCAAGAACGTGCTTGGAACGGAGAAAGGTGCTCAACACCGCACGGGTCCCGTCTGCCACCTACTGTGTCGGTCTTTAAAGCCACGGACACACAAGGCGAGGCCTTCCATACAAGGTCACTTTGGAGAATGCTGTGTCCAGACACGCAGGTTCCGCGCTGTGATCCGGAGCCGAACTTTTTGGAATAAACCTTTGTATGGGCCCAGTAATTTCGGAAAGGGTCTTTGTATGGACAAGGTTCTGTAAAATTCCGTTGTAATGGACACAAGGTTCTGCAAAATACCCTTGCATGGACAGAAGCTTCTGAATAAGTACCCTTGTATGGACACAAGGTTTTTCGAAGTACCCTTGTATGGACAGAAGCTTCTGAATAAGGTTTTCCGAAATACTTGCAGTTTACTGAGGGAATAGGAGCAAAACGCATAGGAGAATTCGGGTGGAGCTGGCTTCTACAACTAGTAATATTCCGGCAAAAGGTAGCACTCCTCAACTAGCCCGAACCAGCAGGATCAAAGAATGTCAGTCACACCTTCGCAATTGGGGCTTGGCCTGACGTAGTCCCGGCGGCAGTCATAGCTTCATGGTCGGTGTTCTTCCCCTTCGTTTGTTTGTAAGTATCCGCTTTGGTTTCACCTTTTGTTTGAGATGGAGATGCACGAGCCCGGTCAGGACAGAAGTCGCCAGCTCCAATTCCCTTGTATGGACAGAAGCTTCGATATAAGTACCCTTATGTGTCTGCAGACAGGACAGCGGTGTGAGTCTGGTTCGTCGCAGCCAGGGACCACCCGTGCTTCTAGAGCGCGGGATAGTCCGTCACGGAGGGAGAAGCCCCACCTACAACCGTGTTTTAGCAATCTGTTAAAAAACTCGCAGGAGGGGGGGTTTGCAAGAACGTGCTTGGAATGGTATGTGCTCAACACCGCACTGGTCCCGTCTGCGCCGTGTTTCGGTCCTTTACGCCACGGACACATAAGGCGGACCATCATCAGGATTGCGGTGTGAGTCTGGTTTGTCAGGCGGCTGTTCGTAGCTCGTCACAGCCAGGACCACCCGTGCTACTAGAGCACAGGCGAATCTGTCACAGGGAGAAGCCCCACCTACAACCGTGTCTGAGCAATCTAAGCAGCGGTTGCCAGATACTCCCGTAGCACCTATTCACGGGTTTGCAGGGGTAAAAAGGAAGCCCGGGTTGGGGAGGGTGGTGGGTTTGGTGCGTAGTATTCTTCTTTTTTTGTTCTTTCTCGGTTCTGGTGGTGCTGCTCGCGCGGGGGGGGGGGGTCAGGTCCAATTCTGCCAACGACTCCGCAATCTGGCCGCTTAGGGCCACCCCTGGATGGTTGGATTCCTCTTCGTTCTTTCTTGCAGTCATGTCACCAACAAGTATCCCGCAGACTTTACGTCAGCGAACACAAAAGGCGCAGACAGACCAGTAAGCAGAATTCCCGGGGGTTGAGGTCAGCGGCTACGTGAGGTTTAGCGGCCGTCGCGTGGTCTGCTTTCCCCGGCTGCTGACATCCTGCCATAGACAAAAACAGTGTGCGAGCAATCGCATCCTTTGAGGCTGGTGGAGACCAGTTGCGGCACGTGCATGGGTTTTTTTTGCTCGTGGTCGTAGCGCCACCCTGCAAGAACTGTCGTAGCCGCTTCGTAGTCCACCGAGACTGTGGCAAATTTGATGCGAGTCAACTGTATTTGTGTAGCCGGTACTGCAGTACTGCTCGTGTGGTACACTGTAGTAATGTAGTACTACCACTACTGCTACTGGTCCCTCATCAGGTTGTGCCTTTTTAGCGCTATTTTTTGTTTTTTTTTTTTCCCCTTGCTCGGACTTGGAGCACCAGACCCATATATAAGCCACTGACCTGCGTTGTAGGAAATACTTGAGGAGGCTGCCAGCTGCATAAGATCAAAGGAGGCAAATGTGCTGTAGCCCACACGAAACACAGGTGAATCTGGGTTCAGTGGCGGGCGTAAGCGTACAACAAAAAAGACCCACTTTGTAGTTGTATTGTTTCTCCCTCTCTAGCCTCCTTCGAAGTAGCCCCTCGAGTATTTTTGTTTCGTGCGCACAGGCCGAAGCTCCCGTGTGCGGGGGTTTCCTGGTTTCGAAGCTTCATTCGCTGGGCTTTTGCTTCCCCTTTTCATCTGCAAGTTCCTTCTGGCGCGCACAACGGTGTTATTGAAAAGAAGCGAATTAGGTAGAAGTACGCAAGAGGGGAGATAGACGGCGGGAACTCGGCTCACTACAACCCTGAAGAATTAAACGGCTCTATGTGGTGTGGTCAGTATGGCTAAAGATAAAGTGGTGTCACCTGAGGGGATAATATTTATTGTAGGGCAACCCGCAAGATTGTTGGTACTGTAGTAGTAGTACTACTACTAGTAGTAGTTTGAACTTGCTATGCAGCAACAATCTGTGACGATAGACTGCACAAAGTAGTGTCGTCCAAATCCGGGAACAATTCAGGGACGTCCCGTTTGAGCACCGCGAGCTGCGTGCGGTGCGCTTCCTGCAGGCGATGCAGGTCGAAGATCATGTTTTGGTGCTTTGACAAAATCTCTGTCGTCATCGGCACGAACGCCGGTATCACGACACAAAAAGCGCTGCGCGCTCATCAACGGATTCGCTCTGTTTTAACGCTTTTGCTGGCCAGCAGAAGAACGGAGCAATCTTTACAAACAAACGAGTAACATAAGGTGACCGCTTGAGCGGCGCCAATCCGAGCGCACACAGCAGCAGTGACGCGTCGACTGCTAGCGAGTGACGGCAGAGGGTGCAGTGGTCGGAGCAAGCTTGAACATGGCAGGTCGGTGAAGAACTGGTAATCGTGGTAAACTTTCTTTTTGTTCCTTTTACGGCTATTCTCTCCTTTTATGCGTCTTTTGCTCTCTATTGCTGGGAATACCGGTATTCCTGGACTTTTGGTGCTGAAGGAAGGGATGAATCCGTTCACTTCACCCCCCACGTGGCGCTCGTTTAGCAGGGGCTGCCGAGTCGCACCGTGGCACCGTCCTTCTGTGAACAAATGAGTTGGTCGCTGTATTTTAGCGCGTTCCCACCTTGCGCATGCGTCTCGCAGCCTGCGATGGCGCGCTTCCGGGTCTTGTTGTTGGTACTAAAAACGACCGTACACCGCGACAGTAGGAGAAAGTAGCGTCGTTTCGGCTGCCAAAACTTGCCGGGACACCTATGATCAAAGTAAGTAGGAAAGGAGAAAAAGTTGTTTACAAAAGAAATGGGGGTAGATGATTTTTTTCCGACCCTCGTAGCTCGCTGGGTCAGGCGCGCCAGGTACGTGCTAGAAGGGAAACTAGAGTTTTCGTTGACCGCACTACCCCTGAGCCCAAATCCTGGACGTGGTTGCAGGTGGCAAATTTGGCAAATGATCATGATCAGAAGGTCCTACTTGGGCGGTTCAGTTTGCTCACACATTGCATGTGGCTAAAGAAATACTCGACGTAGCTGCTTCGACTCCGAATGGAAGGGGGGAAATATAGAGGTAAGGGGCAAATACAATACAAACACAATCTGATTTGTTCTTCGCTTACACCACCTTTGACCTGTTGTGTTTGTGTGGATTCTTGATCGTCGTACCGAAGACGCGCAAATGACCTCACGTCCGTTCAACACGTGGTTCGGTAGGTTACAGCACTTGGATCCCTTCTGTTCTTTGTCGGGCAGCATCGTCGAGCATTTCCTTTCAAGCTGGCGCTTATGTAAAAAAAGAAAAAAAGACGGTGACAAGAAGTATTGCTACTCTCCACTCTGCCATGCGATACGGGGGCCTACAGCGACCACACCACTAATAATTTGAGACAAGACGATGTCAAAAAAGGAGAAGGGACTTGCAAGAACGTTTGCTCGAGATGGTAATGTGTGCGCAACACCGCACTGGTCCCATCTTTATGCCACGGACGCACACGGCTCCCTCCCCCCTTTTTGGCACCGTACTTACTTTCTTTCTTTCTTTCTTTCTTTCTTCCCCTTCTTTCTGGAGCGCTTCATTTTTTTTTTTTGTCGTAGAAGCTGTTTTCAAAGTCTCTGAGGCGCAAGAAAGGCGGCGGGGCAGGTGGTGACGGAAGGGAGTTTCGTTCGTTGTGGCGAGATGGTTTGGGTACTGCAGCTGTTCGTTCTGCAACGGGAGACACATGGAGAGCTTCGGCGCCTGGGTTGCGCATGTTCTTGGATAAGAAATACTCAGAGGGGCCGGGGTGCACATTTCGACGAGGGGCTGGCGGGTAGAAAATCATAGTTTAATGTTTACGCAGGACACTGTCATGCATGTTTGATGCTAGCATCAAGTCTTCTTCGAAGAAGATGTTGGATAGAAAAGGAACGCAACTACAACAGTAAGCCGGTCCATCCCTATCTCCTGGAACTGCATCGAATTGCTTGCCGCTGTTCATTGTAGCAATTCGAGGTTCACCACAGTCTATCAGGAGGGGATGGACCGGCTTAAAAGGGGGAGTTTCTCACTCTTTTTCGTTGAACGCTTCCGTCCGGCAGTAAACCCAGATTCACCTGCATGGATGTGTGTCGTGTGAGAGGAAGGCCAGCACCCCCCGTGAATTTGCACCTGGCGGGCCGCGAGTTTTTTTTTTTCCTACAAAGCAGGTGCTTTAACAGAAAACTGACTCGGTTCGATAGAAATGGGAGAGCATGAGGCGCTCGTTCCATCCCGGCACGGTTCACTGTTAAGAGGTGTCACACGGGACGACATGTTATCGACGTAACAGTTGAAATCCCTCGTTATTCCCATAACAAGCGGTTCGTGGACACATGGAGTCAAGCCTCAGAAGCTGGAATTAAAGAGGGAGAGAGGGGAGAGAGAGAGAGAGAGAAGAGAAGGAGAGAGAGGGAGAGAGAGAGAGAGAGAGAGAGCAGAGAGAGAGAGAGAGAGAGAGGAAGAGAGAGAGAGAGAGAGAGAAGAGAGAGAGGAGAGGAGAGAGAAGAGAGAGGAAGGAGAGAGAGAGAGAGAGAGAGAGAGAGAGAGAGAGAGAGAGAGAGAGAAGAGAGAGGAGAGAGAGAGAGAGAGAGAGCGAGAGAGAGAGAGAGAGAGAGAGAGAGAGAGAGAGAGAGAGAGAGAGAGAGAGAGAGAGAGAGAGAACACATAAAAACAAGTCAAAGGGTGTGGGGTTGTCACGCCTTAGCAGTCCCAGCCTCTCCCCTCCCACCTATATCTGTTCTCGCTGTCATCGCTACCGCGCTGACAATTCCGAGAGAGAGAGACGAGTTGGAGTGCAGGGACCATCTTTCCGAGGAGTTTCCGGCAGCCTCACTACTGCCACGTACTTCTAAGGCGGGCGTAGGTAGTTCCGTCGGAGGCGCAAACACAATCTGGATTGTTCTTCGCTTTTACACCACCGTGTGTTGTTTTCTCACTCAGGAGTTTGACATGTTGTGTTTTGAGTGATTTGTCGAGGGGTAGACATCCGTTCAACACGTGGTTCGGTAGTTACAGCACTTGGGATCCCTTCGGTTCTTTGTCTGGCAGCTTTTGTCGAGCATTTCCTTCCGAGCTGGCGCTTGTAAAAAACAGGCCGGTAGGGGCACCTGTTGTTGCCAGGTGACTCTCGCGCGCTGCTCTCTCCCTCCTCTCTCCCTGCAGGCAACTGTAGGAGGGGGGGGGGGTCGTTGTTATTGGTGCTGGTTTTGAGGGACAAGGAAACATTAGAAATCTTTTTGCGGTGGTCTCCGCTGGCCCGGTAGTTTGTGCTACCGCCAACTTCTTTTACACTCGTTCTCTTCTCTTCTCACTACTGTACGTACTCTTTCACTCTTTTTCTCACTTTGGCTAGCCAAAAAAAAGAACTCCTGCGACCGACACCACGAACACATTCGCAATGAATGTGGCCCTGGTCCCCCCACGTGCATACATGTGTAGGGGGGGGGAGGGGGTTGACGCGTGCGCGACGCCGACCCCCCCAGTTCGGGAAAAGGGGTCATGCCCAGTGGGTCCTCCCCTCCTGGAAGCTCTAGAGCTCCAGGAGGACGCCTTCTAACTCCAACTTTAACTCCAGCTCCTGAGGCTGGACCTCCACCGTGTAGGGATGCCTACCCCCGCGCTCGAAAGATAAGAGGTGGCGCCTTCATATTTTTTTTGGTGCTTTTTCTTGATGGCCGGACCATCTAGCGTTATTTGTCATCTGTTAGAGAAGGACTTTCTTACCGGTGAGCAGTGCTCCCGCTAACCTCACTTTTAGTGAGGAAACCCAAAAACCTGGGTTAGGCTTTTTTTTTCTCCCCCGCTAGGCTCTCGCGTTTGGTGCAGGCTATTAGCCTCTGTTGTTCCAAAGGAAGGGCTCCGGCCCCCGGCGAACGGTACCAACGGGGAAACGGTGAGGAATTCCTCATGAGGAATTCCTCACCCTCTATTTTTTTTTTTTGAGGAATTCCTCGCACTTTTTCGTTAGCGGGAGCACTGCCGGTGAGCACTATTTTTTTCCCTCCTGAAGCTGTACGTTTTTTTTTTTTTTTTTTTTTTTTTTTTTCAGCCTGACACCGCGCCTGGGCAAGTTTTTCGCGATTTTTTTTTCGGAATGACAATCAATTGTAAACTCGAAGGAGAATGCTGGCGGCGTGTCACTAAACCCAGCGTTATTTGGGTTTCGTGTGAGCGACGAGTGTTGGTTCGCTCATGCTCAGGCTTACATACATTTTTGGAAAATACTCGACGTAGCTGCTTCGACTCCGAATGGAAGGGGGGAAATATAGAGGTAAGGGGCAAGTACAATACAAACACAATCTGATTTGTTCTTCGCTTACACCACCGTGTGTTGTTTTCTCACTCAGGATTTTTTTGACCTGTTGTGTTTGTGTGATTTGTCGTGTAGGGGTAGACCCGCATGACCTCACGTCCGTTCAACACGTGGTTCGGTAGTTACAGCACTTGGGATCCCTTCTGTTCTTTGTCGGGCAGCATCGTCGAGCATTTCCTTTCAAGCTGGCGCTTATGTAAACACATTGCAATGTCTCGATAAAATATTTTCGGCGGCCTCGAGCGACACTCCTGTCCTACTACTGCTGCACTAAGTCTGCACTACTGCCGCACTATGGAAACATTCCCACCGGGCCGATGAAACTTTTTTTTTTTTTCCCGACGACAACTAGTGTCAGACTAGCCTACCCGAAGGCAGTTGATTCCTTTAGGCAAGATTTCTCTACCGGCGGAAGTTGTTTGGGTTAACGTTTTTTTTTTTTTTTTTTTTTTTTTTTTTTTGGAAACTTGGGCAGGGCCTTATATATAAAAATTCCTCCCACGTAACTGTCCATAAGTTGCTCGGAGTTACTAAAAATCCCAGTTGCGGCACAACTGCACGTTTATGTATCTGACAGGGTGCACCTCTTTGGTTGTCACTACTGTCCATCACAGAGACTGTCCTTCGGAAGCAAAAGAGCCATGCGAAGAAGGCGAGTGTTGGGGTACTGTAGCAGTGTGCCGGGATCATTCAAGAACACTTGGCAGTAATCTGCAACAGCAGGGCGGACAGCCGCGGTCTTCGCTTTCTTGGCAACACGTCATGAAACAATACACAAGCCAGAAATACCAGCGCCGCAGGCGCGGAAATTTTTTTCAAGCTATTGGCCAGTCGCAGGTTCCAAAATTGAGGCTGTACGTTGCTTCAACGATGATCCAAAGGTGCAGTAACCGGTGCTGTGTACTGCTAGTGTGACTGCTGTACTGTAGCACTACTACTGGGCCCCTCAGCCGGGGCATTCTGTGTTTTTTTTTTTTTTTCGTTGCTCGGACTTGGTCCGAGCACCAGACCCATATATAAGCCACTGAACTTGGGGGGGGCGAGATTTGCAGTGATCTCCGTCGATTGGGGTTCTTGGTTTTAGACTGTTTGTAGAGTGAATTTTTCAGCCGATTTTTTTTTAGTGGTTGTTTTAGAGTGAAAGTTTTGTGTGTGTTTTTTTTTTTTTTTTTCTTTTCTTTTTTTCAGAGTGAACCCTTTTTTCATTTTCAATTTCCTTTTTGCTTCACATTGCAGTCCGGGGCATCGCAGGAACGACAGACGGGGTAAAAAAAAAAAAAAAAAAAATGAAAAAAGAAGCATAGACCGGTTGGTTGGCAGCCGTGTTTACTTTGACTTTTTGGCTATGATGGGGCAGGTTCGAATTGTTTGTTGGCCTTTACCGCTGTGCTGGCAAGTTGGGATGCTTTGTTGCTCATCGGTTTGCCTTAGGAAACCGGGCGGCCTCGCACGTTTCACATAGTAGCTTCCTCGGTTTCCCGAAGCAACAATGATATCGTAGTGCGCTCTGTGGTTTTAGAGTGAGAGTTCACTTTTTGGCGGACCGGTGTTCAGTCTATGGGACAGCACTGCGCACTCACAACCGTAGTCAGAATCGCCTCAACACTTTTTTTTACCCATACAGTGAAGTCGAGCCTTAGAATCTGGTGTTAAAAAGCGGGTGTCACACCCGCGTTTCGGGTGTGGATTTTACACGCGTTTTTGGTTGTGTCACACCCGCTTTTCGGGTGTGACTCGGGCACACCCTCTTTTAACACCAGCTTCTGAGGCTGGACCTCACCGTGCACATTACATTGTGGGTAGATGCTGTTGCCGCTCTGACATTGTGGGAAAGCTATGAGTGCGATAGTACGGTCCGCAGTGACTTTCGGCGAAATAATCTTTGCAGTTTACTGAGGGAATAGGGAGCAAGACGCATGGCTAGACGAGCACGACCACCTCGAATCGACGCCAGGAGAATTCGGGGCGGGGCTGGCTTCGACGACTGGTAATATGCCGGTAAATGGTAGCACTCCTGAACTAGCCCGAACCAACAGGATCAAAGAAAGTCAGTCACACCTTCCCGATTCTTTTTCGAAGACGCCGGCTCCAATTCCTGATCTTACTAGTCATGAATCTTACTATTCATATGATTACTGTCATTAGTAAGAATGGCTACTGTCAGTGGAAGGGATGACTCCTGCAGTAGTAAGACGTCAGCTCCAATTCCCTCCTCACGCATATACGATAGGCGCTCAAAAGACTTGCTTGCGTTCTATGATTGAGTAGGAAAGAATGTGCGCAACAATCATAGAAACGTGCTTTTCGGGTTGCGAAACAAAGAGCAATCAACAAACACTCGAGGGACGCGATGCCGTGTGCTTATTTCGAACAAAACAACCACACGAAGTGGATTCTTTTTTTGTTAAACGCCTACGCCACCAAACCCAGATTTTACCTGTGTTTCGCGTGGGCTACAGCACATTTTACCTCCTTTGAGATTTGGAATATTGCTGCGATAGTGGGGAGTCGTCAGCATGCTGATGAGTACCACACTATGATTTGAGATTTCGCAACTGGCAGGCTCCTCAAGCATTTCCTACAACGCAGGTGCTTTTACAAACAAAAAAAAAAAGGAGCCCTCTTTGGTCGACGTCAGCGAGAATACGATACAGTAAAAAGAATGTACAATAGCACCGCGTCGTATCACCAGCCGCGATTCATGTTTCCTTAGGGGTATTTCCCTTCGAGCCAGCAAGTAGTGGTAGTAGTAGTAGTAGTAGTAGTAGTAGTAGTAGTAGTAGTAGTAGTAGTAGTAGTAGTAGTAGTAGTAGTAGTAGTAGTAGTAGTAGTAGTAGTAGTAGTAGTAGTAGTAGTAGTAGTAGTAGTAGTAGTAGTAGTAGTAGTAGTAGTAGTAGTAGTAGTAGTAGTAGTAGTAGTAGTAGTAGTAGTAGTAGTAGTAGTAGTAGTAGTAGTAGTAGTAGTAGTAGTAGTAGTAGTAGTAGTAGTAGTAGTAGTAGTAGTAGTAGTAGTAGTAGTAGTAGTAGTAGTAGTAGTAGTAGTAGTAGTAGTAGTAGTAGTAGTAGTAGGGTTCTCTTAGAGCAAGAAAGGGCTATGTGGTTACGGGTTGTATATTTTGTGCACGCTTTCGTTGTGGGTTATGGCTAGCCATGTCCGGGACTGTTTGTGACCGACACCAAGTACATTCCTTCGTGGAGTGTAGTCTTGGGCCCCCCACGTTCTACAAGTTGAGCAGGGGTTGCCTTGTAGCCTGTACCGGTCTGTTGTCCGCGTTTATATGTATTTTTCTTTGTGGACGAAAAAGACCCACGTCTACAGCCCCTGTTCATGCCAGGGGAGGTGGGGGGTCGCTGCAGTTGGATAAGATTCGGGATACAGGGTTAAAAAAAGAAAGAGGCAGGAGTGATCTTCATGCAGGTAGTTCTTGCTACCTCTGTGCTTTATCGTTTGCACGTACCCGGTACGTACGTGTTTCACACTCCTTTCGGCCAGCCCTGTTTGTGTGCGTATGAGGTATCACCCGGGTTTGGTAATTTCTCCAGTGCGCTGCCGTCCGTCACTTTTCGATAACAACAACAAAGCAGGTGCTTATACAATAATACTCTCCTTTTTGCCCGTCTCGCTGCTCTCGTCCTTGCTGCTGCGTGGTGCAAGATTGATGGTGCGTTAGGATCGTCGATCGTATACGATACGACTAAAATACTCGAGGGACTGCTCTGTGCTCATTTCGAAGGAGGCTAGAGGGGGAGAAAACAATAAAACTACAAAGTGGGTCTTTTTTGTTGAATGCTGACGCCCGCCACTAAACCCAGATTTACCTGTGTTTCGTGTGTACAGCACATTTACCTCCTTTGATCTATCGCAACTGGCAGTCTCCTCAGCATTTCCTACAAGGCGCGGAAGCCTTCCGTTTGTAGCCTCCTTGGATATCTGGGCGAAAGGTGGGCAAAAAAAAGCGGGTGTCGCACCCGCTTTTCGGGTGTGGACTTACACGCGTTTTGGTTGAAGCACACCCGCCTTTAGACGGTGGTTCCTCTTTAACTCCAGCTTTCCGAGTCCGGATATCACCGTGTGGCACCAATGAGTGAAAGCCACACGCTTGCCCAGCCGTTACGTGAGAGCAGGGATGAGAGGACGACAATTATTTGTGGTTGCTCGTTGATCGTGGGGGCTCATGACGAAGAATGTAATCAGAATCAGAGCCGAAAGTCGTTTTTTTTTTTTTTTGACGTCTTCGGGGCCCACACCCTCTCCTTTCTTATTTTTAGCGTTTTTTTTTTTTTCTCGTATTTTTCAGGGTTGAGAGAGAGAGAGAAAGGCTGCTCCTGGTCCAGGAACGTGACGGCTTGCAAAGCTTGAGTCGGAGGCAGCACAGCGCTACAACCCCTCTGCCCTGCGGCTCACCGTCTCGACGAGCTTGTGTTCAGCGCGAGCGCCAAGCCCCAAGGTGCGCCACGCCGTGATGCTTAAGTTTGGGAAATCGGTAGCCACTTGACCTGTAGGCCCGTGGCTCTGCAGTACCGCCGAACACGTGAAGCTTGGCTCCCGTGTAGCAGGTTTTCACTGGTACCTATTATCAAGGTTGAAAAACGAAAAAGAGAAAAGGTTCTTGGCGTTTATTGGTTTAGAGATTCTTGTACGATCGGTTTCTTTCTCCGAAAACGGAAAGCAAAAAAGCAAAAGAAAAAATGCTTACACTCTAAAAAAGGACATCCCCTCCCTCCCTCCTTTAGGCAGGTCATCACTGCCGGCGAAAGTTGTTTGGGTTCAGGGGTTCATACAGCCTTTGAGAGTTTTCCTTGCGGGGGGCGCCAAAGAGGTGGTCCTTTTTCTTCTTTGTAGACGAAAAAGACCCACGTCTATAGCCATGTTCACATCAGGGAGGTTTTTTTTTTCATGCACGACATCTGCGACGCGAGCTTGCTGGCCCTGTACAAGTTAACGAAGATAGCCATGCTGTCTTGGTGCGCCGACAGCCCCTGAACAAGCCTGACCACCGAAGGGACGACGACCCTGAATCGTGAAAATTTTCTTTTCGTTTTGCTTTTTTTTGAAAAAAGTGGTTTACCCATGGCATTAGCTTGGTCTCCGGCCAAATCTGGACCGCTGACGGCTTTTTGCGTTTTTTTAAATCTGTCGGACTCACTTCTTCTCCTCCGCCCGCCGACCCCACCCCCCACCGAATTCTTTTGAAACCGCGTTTTTTTCCGGGGGTACTCTAGTGGGGCCTAGCCTCAGATAAGTTGGAGTTAAAGAGGGTGTGCCCGAGTCACACCCGAAAAGCGGGTGTGCCACGATCCTAACGCGTGTGAATCGTCACCCGAAAAAGCGGGTGTGACGGCCGCTTTTCAACACCCACACAGCTTTAACTCCAGCTTCTGAGGCTCGACCTCACCGTGTACATGTACTTTTGCTTTGGGGGTGGGGTAGGGGTAGGCGGGCTCCCGGCGGCGCTCCGGGTCTCATTGGGCGACGACTGCGGTCATCGCATTGGGCGTCGAAAAGTCGGGCATCGCGCCCGGTGGGATGAGGGAGAAGGTGACTACCAGGTTGCCGCTGTTCGGGTCGCGGTGGCGGTTTCGCACGGACAGGTTGTTGACGAGGGCGTTGAGCACGATATCTTCCGGAGCCGCCGTCGCACGGACGACCAACTCATCGAGCGCTGTTGCGTCGCCAGCCATGGCAGCAGGGCACAGCTTGTTGTGCCTGTACACAGGGCCGCTCTCCAGGGTCTGGTCCCAGGTGTGCTTGAGGAGGTGGCCGCACAGCAGCTGCATGATAGCCGCCTGATCCGGTAGGGACCAGTAGTCGAACAGGCGCACGGAGTGCGCAACAGCGGGGATCGACAGCATGGTGAGCTGCGGCGTGCAGTCCGCCACCATAGCGAACGTCGACAGCGACTGCGCCAAGTCTGCCATGGCGAAGGCCGCGTCCAACGGCTTGCCGAGGATGGTGTGCGAACGGTGGGACTTCGACCCCACGTTTCCGTGCATGACATTCCCGCTGGACACCCCGAGGCGGGCAAACCCGGACAGCCGCTCCTCCAGGCCGGCGGCGAAGTGAAGCGCCGCGGTAACGTGCATCCGGCACGGTTTGCTTGAGTTCCAGTTCAGCTGCAGGCAGTTCCCGGTGACGCTCCCGACCACACCCTCCGTCTGCTCGGCCGCTTCGGCGGCCCCTCGGAACAGCGAGTTGAACTTGTCGAAGACCATCTCCACCGCGGTCTGCAAGGGGGTCGTTTGTTTATGGTTGCTGGTTTTTTTTTTTTTTTTTTGCGAAAACAAGGAAAGCCAGGGAAGTTTCTTTGCGGTGGTTGTCTCCACATTGGTCTGGGCCTAGTTTTTACCAGTGTGTGTCACCTCCATTCTTTTTACACCCGTTCTCTTCTCTACTCACTACTGTGGGTACTCTCTCACTCGTCTACTCACTCTGGCTCGCCAAAAAAGACTCCTGCGACCGCCACGAACAACGCACATTCGCAATGAATGTGGCCCGGGGCGGAGTTGAACTTGTCGAAGACCATCTCCACCGCGGTCTGCAAGGGGGTCGTTGTTAATGGTTGCTGGTTTCTTTTTTTTTTTTGTGAAAACAAGGAAAGCCAGGGGAAGTTTCTTCTCTTTGCGGTGGTTGTCTCCACATTGGTCTCCTGGACTAGTTTGTACCAGTGTGCGCCACCTTCATTCTTTTTATTCTGCAAAATAAACGCCCTCGACCCAAAACGTGTTGGGATGCGGGGCGGTAAATCGGCGTTTATTGTCCCGCATGATTACATCCAAAACGTGTGGGAGCGTGAAATAAACTGGGGTCTGCGGGGCAATAAATTCGTTTATTGGGAAAAATAAATTCCCTCTGGTGGAAATGGCTTGCGGAGCGTGACGATAAATTTCGTTTATTTTTGGCAGGATTCCATTGTGTTTACGCAGGCCGGAAAAATAAACGAGTTTATTTTTGGAATTTATTTCGTGTGGCAGCATTTATTTCGTGCCGCCAGCCATTTTCAGGTGAAAAAAATAAACGAAATTTATTTCGTATCGCGAAGAAAATAAACGTTTATTTTTGCGTGGGGGTTATACAGAGAAATCTGTAGGGGAGACCCCTCGCAAAATTTTTTTTCTCCCTGTGGTGAGTGAAATCGCGTGTTTTGAGCTCGTTTTGAGCCGAATTCATTGGTGTCTCATCCTCGGTGCTCAAAGGCCTGTGAAGAAAACCCCTCCCGTGAACGCTCCAGCCCAGTAAGTGTCAGATGAAGTTCACCGCCAGCGAACTCACCCATGCTGAATTCCAGGTCCAAGTGCGTAGAAAACTTGTACCAATTCAGTGTGCTTGAGTCTCGTTGCAAGAACATCTGTGGGTCTGCCTGAGCACACTGGATTCCAGCTGTCTGAGTTCATCTGCTGATCGCCTGCTGTGCATGTGCAAGCGGCCGAGCACTCGCGTTGCAAACTAACACCACATCAACTCCCCGCGACTTATCAAAATTTCACGCCGTCCAAGCAACGATGTTTTGTTTCCACCCTCGGGAATTTAGTTTTCCCAATAAAATCATTTATTCGGCAATAATTTCCGCCAATTTTGCCTCGGTGTCGGTTTTAGTCCCTCGGGAGGCCCTCGGGGGGGTTTGCAACCCCCCCTCGGGCCTCCCTCGGGACTAAAACCGACACCTCGACAAAATAAACGGAAATTATCTTGCCGAATAAATGCTTATTATTGCCCCGACGCGTTTTTACACTGAGATGCTCTCAGAAAAGTGCGTGTAATAAATTCGTTTATTTTTTTACACGTGTTTTGGGTTAGTCTAATTCCAAAAAAAAAGTTCTCGGCAACCCAAAGTACGTGCGCTCGGCTAAGGCCGGCGCGTGGCGAGACTGGAGGCAGCAGTTAAAGTTCGGGGAACAGCAAAGTTCGGGCGAAGCTAAGTTCGGGCAATGCTAGTTCTGGTGAAGCAAAGTCCGGGCGAAACAAAGTTCGGGAAAACAAAGTTCGGGCGAAGCTAAGTTCGGGTGAGCAAAGTTCGGGCGAAGCAAAGTTCGGGTGAAGCTAAGTTCTGGGGAAGCAAAGTTCTGGTGAAGCAAAGTTCTGGTGAAGCAAAGTTCGGGTGAAGCTAAGTTCTGGGGGAAGCAAAGTTCGGGTGAAGCAAAGTTCTGGTGAAGCTAAGATCGGGCGAAACAAAGTTCGGGCGAAGCTAAGTTCGGGTGAAGCTAAGTTCGGGTGAAGCAAAGTTCTGGTGAAGCAAAGTTCGGGCGAAGCAAAGTTCGGGCGAAGCAAAGTTCGGGCGAAGCTAAGTTCGGGTGAAGCAAAGTTCTGGTGAAGCTAAGTTCGGGCGAAGCAAAGTTCGGGCGAAGCAAAGTTCTGGGCGAAGCTAAGTTCGGATGAAGCAAAGTTCTGGTGAAGCAAAGTTCGGGCGAAACAAAGTTCTGAGGGAAGCAAAGTTCGGGCGAAGCTAAGTTCGGGCGAAGCAAAGTTCGGGTTCTGGTGGCAAGTTCGGCACCAGTACCCGGGGGGGAGGCCCCCCCCGACTCACCCGGGGTAAGCCAAATACCGCGAGATACTGAGAAACTCCGCAAAAAACGCAACTTTCGGGCGCATTAGACCCCGAAACGCAACAAACCTCGAAAACTATCTTTGACCGGGAAAATGTCATGGGCGGGGTTCGAACCGCCTGAAGACCGACACCCGGTCACTCTGCCACCCGCATACCTTTCGGAAGGGTAAAAAAAAGCTTGCTCCGCACTATTATCCAGTCCAAAAACAGTACACTTTTTTACTGGAGAAAAGCGGGGTTGGCTCGAATAGAGGCTATTCACATTGCATGTTCATAGGACCTCCAGTCTCGAAAAATATCTAGGGGTGCCCACTCCAAGGGCTACAGTACGATTTTTTGTCCGGAAGTCAATTTTCAACATTTAGTGATTTTGAGAGCGATTCCACCCTAGGAACCGTTCGCAAACGCTTCAAAAACGTTTTAAACCCCCAGTCGGGGGACTGCGAGGCAGAAAACTGCGTTTTTAGGGGGTATTTCACGACGTTTGAGGTGGTTGCCACCACTTCCATTATAACACGAAAACAGGTGATTTAGCATACTTTCGCAAATAGTGTGCACCCTAGTCATCGAAATATCACTTTTGTGACCCTAAACACCCTTCCGAGCCAACTGGTACCCTATTGGCGGCAGTTTCGCCATCAGATCGCCTGTATCCGCCTTAGAATAGGTCGCGTCTACCCTAGGAGAACCCACGTCTACCCCACCGAAATCCACGTCTACCCCAAGGAAATCCACGTCTACCCCAGGGAAATCCACGTCTACCCTAGTAAAACCCATGTTTACCCCAATAAAACCCACAAAAAACCATCTGTTACCCTCGTTTACCCAAAAGAAAACATGCACATTGTCCAGAATTGATGGCTAACCTCCAGAAAACACAAAAGCCGCATCTACGAGATACTGTAACACCGGGAAGCCTTGCCTGGTCCGGGATACCTTCAGTGAGTACGAGGAATAAAGGGTGAAATGGAAGAAACGACTTTCAAACACTCATTTTTGCGCCAAACATTTGCGGCGAAGGGATCCAAAAGGGAAAATAAAACGAACCTCGTCACTTGCGAACCCCGGCTGGGAGGTATTGTAGGACCTCTCCCCCACACAAAAGGACCTCTCCCCCACATAAAAGGACCTCTCCCCCACACAAAAGGACCTCTCCCCCACTCAGAAAGGACCTCTCCCCCACACAAAAGGACCTCTCCCCCACTCAGAAGGACCTCTCCCCCACCCAGAGGGACCTCTCCCCCACACAAAAGGACCTCTCCCCCACTCAGAAGGACCTCTCCCCCACCCAGAAGGACCTCTCCCCCACACAAAAGGACCTCTCCCCCACACAAAAGGACCTCTCCCCCACAACAAGGACCTCTCCCCACACGAAGGACCTCTCCCCCACACAAAGGACCTCTCCCCACACAGAAGGACCTCTCCCCCACACAAAAGGACCTCTCCCCCACATAAAAGGACCTCTCCCCCACCCAGAAGGACCTCTCCCCCACACAAAAGGACCTCTCCCCCACTCAAAAGGACCTCTCCCCCACACAAAAGGACCTCTCCCCCACACAAAAGGACCTCTCCCCCACAAAAGGACCTCTCCCCCACACAAAAGGACCTCTCCCCCACACAGAAGGACTCTCCCCCACCCAGAAGGACCTCTCCCCCACACAAAAGGACCTCTCCCCCACACAAAAGGACCTCTCCCCCACACAAAATTTAAATATCACCAAAAAAAAATGATCATGATCAGAAGGTCCTACTTGAGCGGTTCAGCTTCCTCACACATTGCATGTGGCTAAAAAAATTTGCGCGATTATCACCGGAAACACAACATGATGATATCGATGACCCGCTCAACGTCTCGGAAGCGACCGCGTTGTAGCCCTGACACTCAAGTTTACTTTCGGAAACTCCTAACACTAGTAAGGAAACCTACACTCTTTTTCGGATCAAGAACCTGGCCAAAAATGCTGCCACAAATGTCAGCCAAGCGTAAGAGACGAAGCGGCGGAGGTATCCGCCAGTCAAAGGATGAACACAACTGCAGCCTTCATCCTTCAGCACCAAAGCCACAACAGTGCCCGAACCAGCCCCGCCTACCCCAAAATCTACGTAAACCGTGAACTACAACATCAATCTTTCCGCACTTCCGCAATAGACTGCCTGAGCACCGAGAGTTTTCATCATTTCCGTTATATATTCCCGGCACGTTTCTGCAAACCGATATTTTCCCACGTAATGCCGCGGTGAAAGAGAAAGCCAAAGCCAAAGATGCTGAGGTGTTCCTTTTGAGTCTCGGGCGGTTGCTGGATGATGGGGGTGTTTCTTTTGAGTCTCGGGCGTTTATTTTGCAGAATAAAATCATTTATTCGGCCATAAATCATACTATGCAGTCCGCCGCATTCCGCGCAGATTTTTTTTTTTCCGCCGACGACTCCTACCCGCACCCCACACGCACCCCACCCGCACTCCACACGGACTCGGTGTGAGTCCGTGTGGAGTGCGGGTGGGGTGCGGGTGAACGTTTTCCAATGAAAAATACTCAGTAGTCTTAGTATTTATTCGTGGACTTTTACTTCCATTCCTGCACATAACAGTCATTGTGAACCTTTTCATTGCGGCTGCGGAGACCAGCAGCACATTTATGGTGATGATGGTGAGCGGTCAAGTATCCTTGCCACACTCGGGAAGAGCTTATGGCCACTATGAGCCCACCTCCAACCGCGAGTGGGCTCTGTGTCTGCCGGTCGCAGCCCACGGGCGCACAACTGTTCAATCAGGGTGTGGCCACAGCGGCGCACTGCCTCATGTGCACTGCGTATGTGCACGGTCCCGACTGCTTCCGATCCCCTGTGCCCATCTGTGCCGGGTTGAACAGCCAGGACAAGGACCCGTTATCACTTCTCAGCGACACCAGCGGTATGCCGCGTACATTGTGGCGTACACACGGGGAGTAATCCCACTCGAGGACAGTGTTGGCGACCGAGTCTTCCGCCACGGAACGCAGTTCGCCATGACAATCCGCAATGCCGACTCACGGTCTCTTGGTGTTCTTCTCTACCCGGCTGGACCATGCGCCAAGAAACCTGATCCAGGAAGATGCGCATGGAAACGAGAAAAGCACAAAGGGATATGTGCGTAACTTCGTCGTGGCTGAAGAGGGGAAAGATGGGAAACAGGGGAAAGAACACTTCCGGGGACCTCTCGTGGTGCACACTCTTCCCGGGTTTCGGTCCAGCGAGCCACGCTGTAGCATGGTGCGCTAAAAAAGCCACTCCAGGAGTCCCGGAAAAACACTGAAAGTAGGAAAGTAGGAAAAAGGCTTGCACTTTTGTTCTCAGATGCCTGTTATTGAGAATCACACCCGAGACAGCGAATGTTCGTCGTCGAAGTCCTTGAACCTCCCAGAGATGTCTTTGTTGCAGTAGTAAAGGGCTGTCGTCTCGTATGCAGAAGGGTTGATTCTCCCCCCTCTCTCATTTGAGATTGCCCCCAACTGGCTGAACACGGCGTCCACCCGCGTTACACTGACGGGCAGGTACAACAGCGTGAGAGCTACGGCTGAGAGATCCGGCCATACCTGCTTCTTCGAAGTCCAGAATGCTTCGGCATCCTTCCATTTCGTCAGGACGCTGATCGAAACCTTCAGGTACTCGCCCAGTTGGGTTTTGGCGTCGCGGTGATTGAATGTGTCCGTGATTGACTCCACTGAGGGGATGGCAATTCCCGCTGCCTTCTTCGTACCCAGCTTCTCAGGGCAAAAGAGCCACATGGATTTGAAGATGTCCCGGGAAAGATAGGTGCTCCACATCTCTTTCAGGACGGCGGAGAGATCGTTGCCAACGGCCTTCATGGCTTTTGCAACCATGGCGGGGAGTTCCGCTGCAAGGGGCTTGCGCGCGGGTGGATCAGCAGCAAAACTGAAAAGGGGCATGACGGGTTCCATGGCTTCCAAGGCCGTTACAAGAGCTGCACACGTTTCTGTGACGTCTGCATCGCTGAACTTCCCCGCAAGTAGTTGGATACTCTCGGGTGTGGTGTTCCTTTTCAGTTCTTTCTCAAGAAATGCTGGAAGAGACTGCAGGCGGGGGACCAGGTGGGCAAGGCATCTGAAGGTGGAATCCCACCTCGTGTCGTTGATAGAGGGGGGGTATTCCGGGCTGGGACGTTGCTCGCGTTGTGGTTCTGGTGTCAAGTCCACTGGCACGTTCTCATTTTGAGCTTGCGTCAACCTCTCCTTTGCACGCTCCAACATGTCTCCATCTCCTTCACCAAGACACTCAAGGATGTCAGCTTCGACGTCTTCGCCATCCTCGTGCAACGACAGCAGGGCAGTCAGCTTTTGGGCGATCGGAATCTCGTCTTCTGTAGCGGCTGCATCGACATCATGGGTCACGACTGCCTTCTGCGCCTGCACCCACCGAACCTCACGCGTGGGTGCTTTGTAGAAAGCGTTGCTGAAGAGACGCAGTGTGTCGTGGGCGTTCGGGTGACTCAGCTTGAACCACGGCTTGATGGCATTTTTCAGATGGTGACCGAAGCAGTATATCACAATGCCCTCCCAGTCCTGAAGGGCGACCACGTTCGTCGACGCCTTGTCAACGACGATGTAAGCGACGTTGGGTATCTTGATCCCGTAGTCCTTGAGGACGTTGGCAACAAACTCCGACTGAGAGGTTGTGTCCAAGGCTTCACCGTCCTCTCCAACGCGAAGTCCCAGCAAGTATGCTCGTCCCTTGTCGTATGCGACCACTGCCAATGCCTGCTCCTTGAGCTCGTCGATGATGGATCCATCAAACCCAATGCCAAACGATGTCCCGATCGTCTCTATTAGATCCTTCTGCATCTGCGTCTTCGCATCGCACCCCCGACTCATATCCATGAGCGTCCTCGTGTGGGGAATTGCCGGGGAGACATGCTTTCTGAAAAAGACACGCATGCAAGCCACTGCCCCTGCCTTCATGCCGGCCATCGCAACCAACCTCGTGAAGTCCTGTACGGCGGTCCCCTTTTCAGTGACGTTTGCGGTACCGGCGTCAACGTCCACAACAACCGCGCCAGCCTTTTTTTGTGCCACCAGAAGTGTGTGCCTCTTCTTGTGTTCTTCGTAGGTGTGATGCTTCTTGCACGTGGTGCTGTCGAGGTAGTTGATTTTCTTTTGGCATGAACCGCACCAGATCACTTCTTCCTGCAACGTGACGTTGGGGTCTCTGAGTGCTAACGACTTCCAAGATGAAGGGAGGTCCTTCACCTTCCTGAGCTCCAAGCCTTCCTTTTCTGCGTCTGTGAGCTTGTTCATCCTTTTTACGGCTGTAATCAGCAGATTGTGGCGTTTGCTGCCGGCCACTGCAACCTTCGCTGCGCCCTTCGCCAGCCCCTTTCGGAGCTGCAGCTTAGACGGTCTTTTGACCACCTTTGTCTGCGAGGCTGGCGTACCAGCCTGTGAGGCTGACCCGCCGGCCTGTGAACCTGCATCTTCTGTCTGTGAACCTGCATCGTCAGCCTGTGAGGCTGCCTCGACTGCCTCAAAGAGCGGACCAAGAACCGACGAGACCGACATCGGGACGGACGAGCCACCTTCGGAATCGCTGGTCGGTGCTTCACTGTTCGGTGCTTCGCTAGTCGGTGCTTCGCTGCTGGACTCCGCATCCTGCATGGCCTGGCTCATTGTCACCCTTCTCTTCTTGTTGGACGGTTCAGACTTGCCGGCCTTCGCCTTGTTTTTCGAGCCCTTAGGCCTTCCCATTTCCCCCCCCTTCGAAGTTGTGTGTTTGTTTCCTGTGTTCTTGCTGCTGGTCTCCGCAACCGCAATGACCAAGTTCGCAACGACTGTTATGTGCAAGAATAGAAATACTAAGAATACGAAGCAATACTAAGGATACTGAGTATTTTCATTGGAAAACGTTCACCCGCACCCCATCCGCACCCCAGACGGACTCACCCCGATTCCGTGTAAGTCCGTGTGGGAGTATTTTTAGTCCGTGTAAGTCGGGCGGAATGCGGCGGACTGCATAGTATGATAAATACCGTTTATTTCACCTCGGGTCGTTTTTAGTCCCTCGGGACTAAAAACGACCCCTCGGTGAAATAAACGATATTTATTCGGCCGAATAAATGCTTATTACACCCGTTCTCTTCTCCACTCACTACTGTGGGTACTCTCTCACTCTTATACTCACTCTGGCTCGCCAAAAAAGACTGCAAGAACGTGGGGTAAGGGGAGAGGTCGTTATGATTGGTGCTAGTTTTAGAGTAAGTTTTGTGGAACAAGGGAAGGCAAAAAATACTCGGCGTAGCTGCTTTGACCCCGAATGGAAGGGAGGCAATGTAGGGGCAATTAACAAGACAAACACAATCTGATTTGTTCTTCGCTTACACCACCGTGAGTTGCTTGTTTCACTCAGGACTTTTGACCTGTTGTGTTTGTGTGCTTTGTCAAGGGTTGGGCCTGCATGGCCTCGTCCGTTCAACACGTGGTTCGGTAGTTACAGCACTTGAGATCCCTCTGGTTCTTTGTTTGGCAGCTTCGTCGAGCATTTCGTACGAACCTGGCGCGTATGTAAAAGAACCATGTGTGGAGGTTAGCATACCATTTTGCAGACGACCACGGAAACCGGACCTGACGAAAGGAACAAGCCGGTCTTTTGCGAACCCTGAGTGGTGTGGATGTTTTTTTTGTTTTGTTTTGTTAGGAACATTTCCGGAGTTGGGGCTTGCACTGATAAACGAAGCAACGGACGATCAGCATCAACTGACCAAAGGTGATGGAAATGATAAGGCAAAAGTTTCTTGTTCTTCGCGTGTACAGGGTATAAACCTCTCTGGGGGGGGTTTTCCTGTATTAGCCACGGTTGGCATGTAGTAATTATTAGGGTTTATTCCCTTATAGCCACCACGATTTTTTTTTATTCCCTTATAGCCACGGATTGGAAACGATCGTTTACGAGAATTCGTGATTTTGGCCTGCAAACAAACGATCGTGAAAAAAAAAAAACGATCGTTTGTTTTCCATAGGCATTTGCCCAGTGCAGTAGCTTCCCGTAGTAGGACCTTCGTTCGATTATATCGTAGTATTAATGTCTTCGCAACTTGACCAGCGGTGCAGCGACCGTGGGCTGCCATACTGGGCTGCCTCCTAGGTCTTCATGGTGCTGATAACGTCGAGAGCGAAGTGTCAAGTAGTCCGATGTTTGATGTGTATCACGTCACAGCTACTGTGACGCTATGACACCATGATCGAACAGAGAACGGGGTCGAGGGAGGGCATCAGAAATGTCATTGAAGAAGCCTCTATCATGCGACAGCAGTTCAACCTCGTCGGACGATTCATCAGACAGTTCGCCGGAGTCGAAGCAGGAATCAGTGTCTCAGGTGGAGGAGTCAAAACTCAAGTCGATCATCAAGAAGTACGCAAAGTTGACGAAGAAGAAAGTGCGAGAACAGGGGGAGGAGGAAGGTGTCATTACAAAAACCTGGAAGGGCTCGAAGGATGAATTGGTCAAGAAGCTGGGAATAGCAGAGATTCGTCGGCTTGGTCAGGAATTGCCGCAAGCCACAGCACAGGAGCGCGGCCGAGGGCGTCCTGCAGGAGAAGCCACAGCTGAGAAGCGCAAGCTAGCAGCAAGTGTTGAGGACGAGTCCAGACGCAAGGCAACCAGAACAGACAGCAACGAGCAGAGCAAGCCGAAAGAGAAGAAGAAGCACCTCGAGGAGCTGTCAGCAAAGGTTTTAGGCTACGCCACTAGCTTCCCGGACTTGAGAGTGGTTGCGCTGAAGGAGACGGCTGGTTGGGAGGGTCACGCTTCTTTAATCCTTGAATGGGAAGGTGAGCAGAAAGTGATTGGGTGCGTGTACTGCAAGAGGGTGTGGCATCCTGGGACGCAAAAAAGCGACTACCTTACCCACCTTGGACCAAGGCACATCAAGCGCATGAAGGCGGAAAAGGATGAGAAAAAGAGCACGGCGTCTCTACTGCCATTCTTCTCTGAGAGCAGCCTCTTCGAGGAGCGCTGCACTGAAGCTTGTCTCTACACCGGGGTCTCCCCCACAACACTAAGCAGCATCCTGCAGGTGCTGAGGGGGATGAGGATTCCCGCAAGCGACGTTGACGTGGGAGGCATCGTGCAGAAGAGGGAAAAGGCGCTGACAACAGCTGCGATGGAGACAATCAAAAGCAAGCTCAATGGCGCTTTGTGGTCTTTGGCCTTTGATGGTGGTAAGTTGGGTGCACAGCCAGCTAAGGCGCTCATGGCATCATGCCTAAGCGGGACGTTTGCGTTGCCGCCACTTGTCCGAGAAGATGGCAAGTCTTGGGACAGCGATGAGCTGACTAAGGCTATTGAGGTTCATATTAGCAAGCTGGGCATCGTGATACCGACATTTGTTCGCGCTGATCGGGGAGGAGGCGTCGCGTTTAATTGCAGAAAAATTCGGAGCTCTACTGGTTTCCTGCGTGGCTCATCTTATTCACAATATGGGGGAGAAATTTGAAACCTTTGCAAAAGAGTCGGGCGACCCAGCTCTACGAGTTGCGAGTTTGATCGACAATCTCCTCTTCGGGGAGCTGAACGGCTTTCGTGCTGCACGGTGGGTAGAGGTACAGCGTGTCTTGGTCTCTCAGACGAAGGTAAGCGGCCTCGATGAACTGGTGAGCGAGCTTAAGAGCTTTGGCGCAATGACGAGGGCAGAAGCGGATTACATCCTCAACGAATACAAAACTCGTGTGTGCAACATGGCAAAGGCGCAGGACCTCACTGCGGTCAATGCAGCGAGCAATGTAGAAGAACTCTCGGACTGCATTTCAAAACTGCACAAGACCATTGCAAGTGACCAGCGATCTGCCGAAGCTGCACCACCTCAGCGGTGTCCGCTGTTGTCCGATACGAAGTACCGGCACAGGTTGGATATTTACAAGCACTTGCGAGCTCGAGTGAATGCATTGTATTGCTTTGCCGCCAGTGAACTCCGCAGCAGCAAGGCAGCTCCGAAGTCGCTCATTGATCTTTGCGTCATCTTGCGTGATCACAAGAAAGAAGGGATTGAGAAGGTACTTGATCAGATGATAGAAGCCACGGAGCCTATGCGAGGTCTGTTGATCAAATATGCAGACGGACACAAACGCTCTATGATGTGTACCGAGGTGTTTGGTGATCTCTCCGAACTGGCAAGCACTGCACAGCTGATGCACGAGAAGGGTACGAACCCGCTCAGTGGGCTGTTAGAAGCTGCTGTCAACACGTACTGGGGCAGTAACTCACCCGCTTCCGAAGTGTGTTCCTATTACCAGTGGAAGGCCATGAGGCAGCTGAACCCGGCCTCTGCCAAGCTAATGCGTGCAACAAAGAGCCTTCTCACAGCAAGTGAAATGAGAATGCTATTGAAGCTGCCCATCACAGATGACGAACACGATGCATACATCGAAGAAGCCAAAAACCTCTCACCGAAAACAAGAGCTGAAGCATGGTGGCGGTGCCACGAAAATCCGACACTGCGCAAATACGTCTTGGCAATCCTTGCTCTTTCCCCAGTAGCAACAGAGTGTGATTCATTTTTTAGCCTTTGTGGGAGGGTCCTTGCTGGAAGAGAACGACTAAGTGCGGCAAGTAAGACTGTCATAACAATTCATGCGGCAAACAAGGATGTAACCCAAAAGCACAAAGGCAAAATCAAGGCCGGATTCTATGAACCCCAGGAAAGTGACATTTACGACGAGCATTACGGCGGCACAGATGCCATAGTCACTGGGTACTGTCAATCCTTGAATGCGTTCGCAGGCTTGTAATTGCTGTTTGCAACTGCCAGAACCGGCCAACCCAAGAATAATCTGGTTCTCCTTTTCTTTTCACATGTTTCTTGTCATATCAGGATCAGTGGACTTTCTTTATTTTCTTTGTCAGCAAGCCACTGGTGTGTTCCAGTGCTCAGTTAGAGATTTGCATGCTTATAGAGATTCATCAGCGTGTCGGGGATAGCTGACAACGCTTGGCAGATTGCTGTCAATACTGGAGCAACAGCTCACCCGATTCCGACATGAAAGGCTACGAGGTAGCTGAATCCCCGCCCACCGAAGCCAACTACTACACAATAAATGGACACTTCTGACTAATTTCAACAGGAAAAACTGAAGATAATACTCTCCTCCTCGCCCGTCTCGCTGCTCCGTACTCGCTGCTCTCGTCCTTGCTGCTGCGTGATGACAGATTGATGGTGCGTAACAAACGTAGAAAGGTCATGCAGAGATTCTCGTGTGTATGCCACGAACTTCTCCGAAGATAAAAATGGGCAAGGGTGGGTGGGCAAGCGAGGGGTAAAATTACGGTGTTCTTCTCGAGAGCGACGGGGTAATAACCTTTGTACAAGTGTTAGTTCTCGTCGGAATAGTATTAATCTTCTAAGATCTTCGATCTTATACGACAAAAAAAACGATCGTTTTTTCAAAACGATAAAAAACGATGATATTTCACTTTGGAGAATGATCGTTTTTTTTAACTATCGTTTTCATTGCATTGACCGCAGTGAGGTCCTGCGCCTTTGCCATGTTGCACACACGAGTTTTGTATTCGTTGAGGATGTAATCCGCTTCTGCCCTCGTCATTGCGCCAAAGCTCTTAAGCTCGCTCACCAGTTCATCGAGGCCGCTTACCTTCGTCTGAGAGACCAAGACACGCTGTCCCTCTACCCACCGTGCAGCACGAAAGCCGTTCAGCTCCCCGAAGAGGAGATTGTCGATCAAACTCGCAACTCGTAGAGCTGGGTCGCCCGACTCTTTTGCAAAGGTTTCAAATTTCTCCCCCATATTGTGAATAAGATGAGCCACGCAGGAAACCAGTAGAGCTCCGAATTTTTCTGCAATTAAACGCGACGCCTCCTCCCCGATCAGCGCGAACAAATGTCGGTATCACGATGCCCAGCTTGCTAATATGAACCTCAATAGCCTTAGTCAGCTCATCGCTGTCCCAAGACTTGCCATCTTCTCGGACAAGTGGCGGCAACGCAAACGTCCCGCTTAGGCATGATGCCATGAGCGCCTTAGCTGGCTGTGCACCCAACTTACCACCATCAAAGGCCAAAGACCACAAAGCGCCATTGAGCTTGCTTTTGATTGTCTCCATCGCAGCTGTTGTCAGCGCCTTTTCCCTCTTCTGCACGATGCCTCCCACGTCAACGTCGCTTGCGGGAATCCTCATCCCCCTCAGCACCTGCAGGATGCTGCTTAGTGTTGTGGGGGAGACCCCGGTGTAGAGACAAGCTTCAGTGCAGCGCTCCTCGAAGAGGCTGCTCTCAGAGAAGAATGGCAGTAGAGACGCCGTGCTCTTTTTCTCATCCTTTTCCGCCTTCATGCGCTTGATGTGCCTTGGTCCAAGGTGGGTAAGGTAGTCGCTTTTTTGCGTCCCAGGATGCCACACCCTCTTGCAGTACACGCACCCAATCACTTTCTGCTCACCTTCCCATTCAAGGATTAAAGAAGCGTGACCCTCCCAACCAGCCGTCTCCTTCAGCGCAACCACTCTCAAGTCCGGGAAGCTAGTGGCGTAGCCTAAAACCTTTGCTGACAGCTCCTCGAGGTGCTTCTTCTTCTCTTTCGGCTTGCTCTGCTCGTTGCTGTCTGTTCTGGTTGCCTTGCGTCTGGACTCGTCCTCAACACTTGCTGCTAGCTTGCGCTTCTCAGCTGTGGCTTCTCCTGCAGGACGCCCTCGGCCGCGCTCCTGTGCTGTGGCTTGTGGCAATTCCTGACCAAGCCGACGAATCTCTGCTATTCCCAGCTTCTTGACCAATTCATCCTTCGAGCCCTTCCAGGTTTTTGTAATGACACCTTCCTCCTCCCCCTGTTCTCGCACTTTCTTCTTCGTCAACTTTGCGTACTTCTTGATGATCGACTTGAGTTTTGACTCCTCCACCTGAGACAATGATTCCTGCTTCGACTCCGGCGAACTGTCTGATGAATCGTCCGACGAGGTTGAACTGCTGTCGCATGATAGAGGCTTCTTCAATGACATTTCTGATGCCCTCCCTCGACCCCGTTCTCTGTTCGATCATGGTGTCATAGCGTCACAGTAGCTGTGACGTGATACACATCAAACATCGGACTACTTGACACTTCGCTCTCGACGTTATCAGCACCATGAAGACCTAGGAGGCAGCCCAGTATGGCAGCCCACGGTCGCTGCACCGCTGGTCAAGTTGCGAAGACATCAATACTACGATATAATCGAACGAAGGTCCTACTACGGGAAGCTACTGCACTGGGCAAATGCCTATGGAAAACAAACGATCGTTTTTTTTTTTTTCACGATCGTTTGTTTGCAGGCCAAAATCACGAATTCTCGTAAACGATCGTTTCCAATCCGTGTATAGCCACGGAAAAAGAATTTTATTCCCTTATAGCCACGAAAAAAGAATTTTATTCCCTTATAGCCACATAGCCACGGATGTGCTTTCCCGATCGTCTTCAGCGCGTTGGCCAACGGCCTCGCATAACAGAGCATCGTCGCCACAACAGCCATTGGTATAAAGAGCTGCAGACCTCAAAGTCATCACAACCGGATGCGTGTGGTTGCGTCTGCTCCACGCGGTCGCAACTCTTATGCTTCTTTCCTCCCTCTTTTTCGGAGCCACCTTGTCCATGTGGATTGCGGGGTCCGCCGTTCGGAACACATTTCCGGTCGGACCTTCAGCCAGTATACTGGTGGCATACCAGCCGTTTCTTTTGAAAAGAAACGGCGTTTCCATCCGCCGCCAAAAAGAAGGAAACGGAAACGGAAACGTTTCCAACGTTTCCATCCTACACGGTGAGGTCCAGCCTCAGAGGCTGGAGCTGAAGAGCGGCCTTGCGAGCGGGTGTGGGGTACACCCGCTTTTGGTCACCCGGTTGTAGAGGGCGTACTTCGCGTGCCCCTCCTGCTTCCATGCAGCGATGGCCTTGTTGCGCAGGGTGACTCCGAACACCTTAACATCCTGTGTCCCGCGTGATTTACTTTCCACGCGGTACTGGGCGGGGAGGGTCATATCTTTTGCCATCATCTTGACCTCCCCAGCGCTCAGTTTTGACGCCGTGACATGCTCGTTGATACAGCGCATGAGGATCGGCGACTGTTTGTGAAGCTTCGTCGACATCACTTCTTCAATGAGGAGGCGGAGGCTGCTGAGTCGCAGTGCTACACCTACCTTTTTGACCAGGTAGGTCTCGATGAACTCTGACACAACCGTTGACACCGCTTGTTCGTCTTCGTTGTCGCTGTCATTGCCGTTGTCAGCGCGCTTCCGCTTTCTGTTCGCGTCTTCAGGTGTTCGTGGCAGACTTGCGACGGACGACATGGTGCAAGTGTGTGTTGAAGAGTGAGTGGCCCCACCTGAAGGCTGTGGGGAAGATAATAAAATACCTACTGAAGACAAATATTTCGAGCCAAAAAATCTGTTTTTGGGGTTCAATGGGCTTAGAGAACGCAAAACCTCCCCAAACCCCCAACGTAAAATCGGGTAAAAAGAACGCAGGTAAAAAGAACGCAAGAAAACCCCAAAACCCCAACGTAAAACCGGGTTCCACACCCGAAAAGCGGGAGTCCACACCCGCTTTTCGGGTGTGGCACACCCGCTTTTCAAGACTCCCGCTTTAACTCCAGCTTCTGAGGCTGGACCTCACCGTGTACATAGCCCTAGGGGGGGGGGGGGGGCACACACCTTCATTCTGTACCCGTCGTTGGCGTCTTTGCCGGAGGCGGACGTCGACTCCGGGACGCTCGACTTCTTCTCGCTGACGAACCCGACGACGGTGGCCGTGTGCTGCGAGCCGCCGAGTCGTTCTGCCAAGGCGATGGGCACGACGTTGTACAGGGCATGTTCGCCCAGGCCCTTGAGGTCGTGGACGCCGGCGGGCAGCGCCTTGGCGTCCAGCCCCTGCATCGTGACCCCCTTCTCCCGCAGCGCCTCGATGGTCGCCGACGCGAGGCACAGCGTCCCGTGCAGCGCCCGGTTCTCGAGCCGCGCCGCCATGTTGACGCAGCCGCCGCGGTAGTCGGTCCGGCCGGTCAGCGGGTTCTTCTCGACGCCGACCTCGCCGCAGTGGCAGCCCATGCGGACCTTCAGCCCCCAGCCGGGGGTGAGGCGGAGCTCCATGGGCCACGGCTCGTTCCGCAGGCGTAGCTGCGTCGTCAAACAGAAGTTGACTGCGTTGACAACGTCATCGAACGCGATCATGAACGAGTCCCCGATGGTCTTCACCTCGTACCCGTCGAACTGCTTGAGGGTCGCCCGCATCAGCAGGTTGTGCATTTCCAGTGCGGTGTCCATGCCCTCCGAATTCAGCTCCCACAACGCCGTCGACTCGACGATGTCAGTGAACACCATCGCAACGACGCCTCTCGGCGGTGGCACCTGCGACACCTGCTTGCCCTCGAGCACTGCCCCGGGAACGAAGGCACGGAACTCGTCCAGACGCCGCGCCATCGTCAAGAAGTTCTTCTGCATCCGGCGGACCTGCGGGTGCGTGTGTGTTTAAGTTCAGGGCTTTGGGTGGGTAACGTCTGAATCGAAGTATAGCCCACTTGTCACTTTCACCAGTCGGCTTTGAGTTTCCGACACGCTGCTTTTGGGTCCTGTGGGGCGGATCCTTCGGGGGACGGATAGTGCGTGGGAGACTGTCAGCTTCTCCATCCGGTACTCGGCTCAAGGCTTCTGTTTTCATCTTGCGGTGTTAGCTGCACGGGTCTTCGGCCCCGTGCAACAGCTGAGTGTCTTTGCACAGGCGGCACATCTCACCCGAGGATGTGGCAAGCTCTCTCTGTGCAATGAGCTTGGCCTGACTAGCCGCTCAAAACTCTTGGTGCAAGCACCCGACATGGTCACCTGGGTCACAGTTTTGAGTCCTGTTCCGAGACTCGCTCGCACGGGGAAGTGGCGCGAATTACTTGTCGCCAAGCATTCTGCAATGCTGACGACTGCTACCCCGGTACATGCGTGTGTGTGTGTGTGTGTGTGTGTTGGAATTCAATTACGGTAACCCCTGAAGCGGAGTATAGAGTGACATGATCTTCAGTTTGGTTGGTTCGCTCATTGCTCAGGCTTGCTTCTTTGGAACACATTGCATGCGACCTTCAACACCGTCGAGAGACGGCGGTTGTTGCCGGTGAATAAAAACAGGGACGGGACATGAGTCCCGATCACCCTTTTCACCCAGCTCACCGCATCCGACCTATCGAGCTGCTTCGGCATTTTTTGTTGAACGCTTACGCCCGCCACTAAACCCAGATTTACCTGTGTTTCGGGTGGGCTACAGCACATTTACCTCCTTTGATCTATCGCAACTGGCAGTCTCCTCGACGAGTCCTCGTGCTTATACAAAAAAAAACAAACCTCGCTCATCGCTGAATAGGTCCTACGGGTTGGGTCCTGCAGGATGGACAGGTTCATCTCTGCGACGTGGCCCATTTCGAGCTGGAGCGTCCGAAGCGGCTCGAAGACGCGGTACACGGCGCCGCTGGCGAGGAAAACGAGCAGCACGGCGACCCCGATGAGGATCATAGTCGCGACCAGCCTGTCGGCTTGGATCTCGTCCTCGACTTCTGCTTTTTCGACCTCCATCACGGCGCGGGACGCACTGTACGATCTCCGAATCTCACCAGAGATATACTCCGCGTCGATGGTCGTCGTCACCCACCAGTCCAAGCCCATGTCGTCCTGCAAGCGGGATACCTGCACGTAATGCCGCTGCGGCCCAGGCGTGATGCCCGCTTCCTCCAGCGAAGTGCTGTAGAACCTTCCCATCCACTCCTGGGCCGTCGGCTGCGGATCGACTGTGATTGCGTGCACCCCGGCCAATTTTCCGTCGTACCGGCCCGGCTCCTGCTGCAGCCTGTCGGCTACCGCCCGGATCAGCGGGTCAGTCGCTTCAATGTCGTACAGTCCCTTCGATGAATTCCGGTCCGCAGGAGTAGCAGAAAGCGGCAGAAGCGAGGCCAACCCGTGAGATACTCCTATTTCGTTGTTAGGTATGTGCTTTTGTTTGCGGCAAGAGCCGCGGCAACCACCCGTTGGAGGTCTTTTATGCGTCAACTTGCAAATGGCAGGGACGTAAGCAGTGCAAGCTGGTGACTTGCGCCTACTAGATATTCCTCATTCAAGGAGAATTCTTTGCAAGCATCGATCCTCATCACGACGCAAGTCCAAAAGATTTCCCATCATCTTCAAGATGGGTAGCTGGAAGGCTCTCAAACTCGTTTAATGCGCCAGTGTAGTGCGCGTGCAGCCTAGGACACTTAGGAGCATCACAGAACTGCTATTGGCTCGCTCTTCCGCGCGCTATAAGTCGCGCGCAGTCCCCTTAGCGGATGCTTTCACGCCGCCGCAATGTCGTAGCCAGCAACAACATAACAAGCAGCTCAGTCTCCCCAAAAATACGGTCGAAAACATTTGCAGCACCCCCACTGAAGGAATTTGTGACAGAGGTGCGGAAATGCACGTACGAACAACACAGTACGGTAGTGGGTTGTTTCTCCAACCTAATCGTTGAAAAAACGCCCGCCCTGGTCCCCCAAAGTGACTTCACCAAGCGCAAAGCAAAGGTGAAGGATCGGAAAAGAAGCCCGAGGACGCCACCGAGAAGAAGCAGTCCGACGACAAGCCGCCCACGGATGCAGCGTCTGAGCAGTGTGAACGTGAAATGCAGGTACCACCTGGGGTAGGCTTGCATTTGTCATAGGCTAGGGATACTTGATAACCCTAGCCTATGACAAATGCAACGTCGTCCGAAGACGATCTCAATGTGGACGAAGACGATGATGACAGGCTGTCCAGCTCCATTTTTTGAAAGCTGCGCTTTCGCGCCGCGTGCTTTTTCTTGGGTTTCCCCGCCGGCGGTTCTGCCGAGGCAGTCGCTCGGGGGGGACGATCTCGATGTGGATGAGAATGGTGTCGAGGTGGCAAGGCTGGTGATGTCCAGCTCCATTCTCGGAACGAATGCGGCGTCTGAGCAGTGTGAACTTGAAATGCAGGTACCACCAGGGGTAGGCTTGCATTACGCGGCGTCTGAGCAGAAGAAGGCCTCGATAAGAGGACTTCGCACAGCCTTCGGGGTGTGGTTGTTCAAAGAAACAGTCAAGACACCTTCCATCCCCAGATGCAGCTTGTACTGCCTCGATAAGAGGACTTCGCACAGCCTTCGGGGTGTGGTTGTTCAAAGAAACAGTCAGGTTTTCCCACCCTCCCTAACTCCCCGGTGACCTCGCCCAAGCTCCCCCGTGGGTCCCCGTGACCTCCTGGGCTAGCCTGTTTCTCTCACCATTCAGCGGCTATCCCGGGGTTTCCCAGCAACTGCTGTTTCGCCTTGAGGCCCTCCGAATCCGCAGGCTGCCGGGTATGCCGCAACGCCTCAACAACTGGCTGGGAGTCCACCGACCTGCCCAACCCGTCCACCCACCTACCCACCTGTTCACCCCCATCCACCGACCTGCCCACCCCCTTCTGACCTCTGGCCTCGAAAAATAGTAGTAGTAGTAGTAGTAGTAGTAGTATGTGTAGTCCTTTTTATGATGGATTGTGTCTGGCGCTCTCTCTCCCCCTTAGGGTTGCCGCCCGAGGGAACCGGCTGTGAGCCGAAACTCGTCGCCGGTCTCTCCGGACTACCAGGAGAGAACTTCGCGGCGGATCACAAAACACCCGCCCTGCACGAGGCACGCGCCCAGGACCCGTGCACGGCTACCGTAGCACCCTCCATGTTTTGCACCTTCCTCGGATGCAACGGTCGGGAAGGGGCTTCAATGTAGTTGGGAAAACACCTTCCCCTTCCCCGCGTTCTACGTGTGGGGCAACTGCCGCAGCAGCCGCAGATACGTCTTTCGCCCTTGGCTCACTTTCGGGAGGTGTCGCTGCTCACCTACCGTGTGTTCTTGGTTGTTGCCCTAATAGTATGTGTCGTCTGCCGAAGCAGCCGGAGACAGCAGGCGCAGGGGGCAGGTCTTGCTTTACTTTTCTCTTCTTCATGGAGACCCGCCCCCGGCATCCGGACTGTCCAATCACTGTCAAGAAAGTTTGCGCCTATTGCGATGAGGCCTCGAGAAATCCAAAAATAAGAGCTCGGTTTTTACGTAAAGCTGGAATCAGGACGCTCAGGACGCAAGTGAAAACGCCACAGTTTGCGGCGACGAGCTTCTCATTTCCTCCAACATTTCATGTCCGCAGAAGGATCGTGTGTCCTGGCTGGGTGCCGTCCGGCGAACAGCAGGCGGACCCGTACACGCGGGGGGCCTCGTTGCCTCGGTTCACGGCGCCGCTTTCCGCTTCGCGGTGACGTGCCACACCCTTTGACTTGTTTATGTGTTCTCGGAATTGTCAGCGCGGTAGCGATGACAGCGAGAACACATATAGGTGGGAGGGGAGAGGCTCTGGGACTGCTAAGGCGTGACGGCCCCGCTCCTGTCGAGCCACCCCGAAACTAGCTTCTGCCCACCTGACGGTTCAGGCCCACACCCTTTGTTCTAGGGTAGGCACAGCCGGCATATTTTTTGTGTGTGCGTACGTGTGTAAACCCTGTGTTGAGTGATTTAACACAGCACGCTGCCATCCGACACTTTTTGATAGACAAGCAAGCTTGTTACCATAAAAAAGAAAATCGAAAGGAACCTCAGACACACCAGTCAACTTGTACGTTGAATTCTGGATCCTCAGGACAATTGCCCTCAGCGCCTCGTCCATGTCGACAGTTAGGTACCGGTTAGCGTATAAGTTGGTCGCAACGGCGGTGTAAACACGCAGTACAGCATTAGTCTTCTCTTGCGTCTCCCTGGTAATGTCCGACAGGAAACGCGAGATATCGTCGAGATGCAGCAAGACCATGTACATCATCCACTGGGAAGAAACCGGGTCTTTGTAGTTGAATGTGACGCTGAGCCCAGAGAACTTGTACGAATCCACAACGTTAGACCAGATGACTTCATTCTCGTTCAATATCTGCGGGTTTTGCGGGTACGTTTTTTAGAGTGAAAGTTCGCTTGAAACACCAGGGATTAAAGTACACAGTCAACTTTTTTGCTGCACGCTCTATAACGTTGCGCCCATTCTTAAACATGCTAGCCCATTCTCGACCAATCTGGTCTACGGTCCGGGTGCTTACCATTCACCCGCGTCCCGACGCACCACGAGGCGCAGCCTCTAAGGACGTGCGAGCAGCACAGCATCAGGACGCATCATCTGCCCTCGTGAGGCTGCCTCAGACGCGCGCATCACGACTTCAAAGGCCTGCTGGTTCGACATCTGCGGCCTCTTTTTTAGGCTGGCCATGTTTCCGCCTCTAAGAGACGTCAGGACGTTGACGTGCATCTCGAGTGCCGGATGCACTGGCGTTTGTACAATCTTTGCCAGGCGTCGCATCGCGCTCTTCATCGCGTAGGACTTCGCGGTCACCGACCGGGGTGGTGGCTGACGGTCGCTGCAAACTTGCAATGCCCCACTCGTAAGTTCCTCTCTCGTTCCGTTCAAATACACGGTACGTAGCTTCCCTCTTCTTCCCGTTCTTGCTCATTTACTCTGCGCCGAGCTGATGACGCCGACTGATTCTCGAAGTTTACTGTGGGAATCTAGTCAAGGTTAAGTCACTTGATTAACACAACACAACCGAACAGGTTGGGTTCAGGGGCCGTCGGCACCCGAAAAAATGGGGTCCCGGAGATCGGGGTTTTTTGTGTTACCGTCGATCCCGAAGGACGATCAGTTTGGTGTCTTGCGACCTTTGTTTGTTTGGCAAGGAGTTTTGGTGACGTGCTTCAGTTAGAAAAAGTAGTAGTAGTAGTAGTAGTAGTAGTAGTAGTAGTAGTAGTAGTAGTAGTAGTAGTAGTAGTAGTAGTAGTAGTAGTAGTAGTAGTAGTAGTAGTAGTAGTAGTAGTAGTAGTAGTAGTAGGAATTGGCAGCTAGCTTCTGGCCTCATCGCACTCGGTCTCGGCTTAGGTCTTCGGTCATTGTACTCAGGGTGGGCTTGGCTACCTACGCCATCCGGAGTATTCATCATCGGAAAGGGGAGGAAAGAGAAGTCAGACAGAACCTTGATAACTTGCAACTAGCGAATGGGATAGAGTGTGCCTGTTGACCATGTCAATGGGCCAACCAGGCGAGATCACAATGGGGGCAAGGGAGGGCGGGAAGAAGAAGAATTCAGTCTCAGAAGACCCACCTCAGCCCACCCGAAGTCTCCTGTTGTAGGCTCGGGTGGTGTGCTCATCCTGCCATGCGCTTTGCTCCAGTTCCTACCGTGTACTAAAGGAATTGGCAGCTAGCTTCTGGCCTCATCGCACTCGGTCTCGGCTTAGGTCTTCGGTCATTGTACTCAGGGTGGGCTTGGCTACCTACGCCATCCGGAGTATTCATCATCGGAAAGGGGAGGAAAGAGAAGTCAGACAGAACCTTGATAACTTGCAACTAGCGAATGGGATAGAGTGTGCCTGTTGACCATGTCAATGGGCCAACCAGGCGAGATCACAATCCATCCACCACTCCGCCAGTGAAAAACGTCCTCACCGCTTGTGTCACCGCCGCCACGGACTGAGGAGTGAAGGCCGTCAAGGGAACCCGGGATGGGAGATCAGCGGGATTTCCTGCACTCCTCACCCATCGAACCGATATAGCGCAGTTCAAGGACTGCACCCGCTTCAAACCTGCAACCACCGCGTTGTTCAACACGGAACTCCGCAGACACGCACCTTTCCGCGCGACTCCTTTGACGGTTGTGTTGTCGACGACAACGTCAACCCGACCCCCAGACACAGTATCGGGCAAGCACAAAAGAACACGCTCGAAAGCCAGCGCCTCGAGCTCGTTTATATGAAAGAGGGACTCCTCGCGGGACCACGCCGCACCAAGGATAGTCACCTCTGATGTGCGAGAGTCGACGAGGACGCCCCCCCAACCTTTTTTACTGGCATCTACAAAGGCCGTTATAGACGGCCTCGCCGCTCCGGTTGGAAGACTGCGAGGTTTCAAAACCGAATCAATCCAGGTTTGCAGAGACGCCCGCACGCACGGGGAAATCGACACGTAATCGGACGGCAGCTTGGCTCCTCGATTCAACGCGTTGGTGACACGTCGGAGAAACTTCAGCGAAAACCAGAAGGACCCGGGGAAAATCCCCGCGATGGCCGATGCGTGCAGCAGGCGCCCTCCCAAGGTTTCCAACTCATGCGCCGGAACGGTCGCAGCACCCAGCACGTAGCGCGTTTCCAACAGCTTCCGCTTGAGCTTGCGGCACAGCGCCACCTGGTGTGACACATGATCCCACCGGACTCCGATGAACTCGTACTGCCGTGAGGCAGTTTGCGAATCCGTCTCTTTCCAAGTTAGGCCGCAGTCGGAGGCGGTCCGATCCAAACGTCGAGTGGCTTCGACGACGGACTTCTTTGTTCCGGCGTATCTGATGTTGTCGACCCACACATCGACAACCACAGAGCGCTCCGCAAACTCGGGCATCACGTAGTCCGGATGCCCGGCCGAAACGGCGGCAAGAGTGTGCATTATCTCCGGGGCACACGAATGCCCCATGGGGAGACGTGTCAACTCCCACCATGCGCCCTCCGCGTCGCAGAACCGGAAGAGCCGAGTTGCGCCTGGAGGAATGGCCACTGCGTAGAACCCCGTTCTGAAGTCCCGCGTCGTGCCACACTCCTCATGTACCGCGGTAAGGTACTTGGACACATGCCCCAATGGCACGTGCGCTTCGTAACCCTGGGCGTCGGCCACACGATTCCCATCGAACGACCACAAAATGAATCGCTGGCGCAACGCCCCGTCCTTCTCCTCGATGACGGTGAAGGGCACGTTTACCAGAGGGCCCGGACCAGGCGCTCGTCTGGCGATACCGTGTTTGGACAGCTCGCGCGCATGTCTAGGATCGAGTCGGGAAGGCGATCCCATTGACGGTAGAAGGTCGCCGGTTTCCGGTGAAAACGTCAGGCGCCACGTATCGTCAAAACGCTTGCGCGCCGCCGGTGTCATCCGATTCTTCAACTTCTCCACGTCCATACAGTCGATGGATGCTGCGTGAAGGGGAGCCTCCTTCTCTTCCTTCGTCCGAGGGAGCCGTGTCGAGCCGCCTCGTCTGGTGATCGAATGCCCGCCCGACTTCTCGAAGACATCCGACCGCAAGAAGCTGGTCACAGAAAGATCGTGACCTTCCCCGTCTCCAGGGCGCGTGCCATGTCGACGAGGCCACCGCCGTACCGAATCGTCATGTCGGATAGCGTCCCCGGGCCGCCCTTCTCCTCGTGCTTGCCCAGGCGATCGACGAGGTGCGGCGGGATCGGTTCCCCGCGTGCCATCAGCGCGAACAGCTGCGTCATCGCCCCTCTCTTGATCGAGTGAGCGGAGAACCCGCTCATCGTCGGAGTTCGGGCCCAGGTAGCATCCAAGGTCGTTGCCGTCATCGCCGAGAGCTGCCGGAACGGCGCACAGACCTGATAGAGGGCCGCAATCTCGGCGGTCAGGTGCCCCTTCACGACAGTGAATCTCGACGCCCGGAAGGGGTTGCGGCGGCGGCCCTTCGGCGTCTGCATCCAGTCGACGATGACTTCCTCCGTCGTAACCAGCAGAAATTGGTGCGACGAAAGCGACGCTACCTCCCCCCAACGGGCTGCCGTCTTCCAACACAGAAACACCCCGAGCCTGATCGTGGCCGGCTGGCCCCCCGCCCACGAAAGGAGGGTCTGCTTCTTTACCGGGGTAGCTTGACATAGAGGAACTGCCGCACCTGTATTGCGCAGTGCCGAAGAGAGCACACGCAGGGGACTGCTGTCGAGGCCCATCGCCCCAAACACCGCCGACAGGGACTTCGCATACGTAAGCAGCCCCTGAGGCCTCACGCCTGTTGCCGCCAGAAAGACACACGCAACATTCGCATCGATCAGGAGGCCGCGCTCCGATGTCCAGGCCTGGAGCCGACGCCACAAGCCACGGCGCTCCTGGAGGGTGGTCTCGGCCCAGATCGTCTGCGCGAGTGCCGTCAAGCGCGCTTCCGCCTGCGGCACCGTCACTCGCGCCTCCCCCGTACGGATCGTGCGCCCAGGTGTCCAACCCGTCAGCAGACTGTGGATGGCGCGGCCTAAAGCTGTTTGCGGACGGCTCGCCAACCCTGGCGCCTGAGAGGACACGCTGGAGGGTCTCAGCAACGTCGGACAGCCGCTCAGCAACGTCGAAGAAGGCGCCAATGCAGGCACAGCTCTTGCACGACCAGGCGGTTTCGGAAGAGGGAGGTCTCTCCTTGCGTGAAGGGTCTGGCGAGGCTCCACGATCTGGGGCGTGAGGACGTGAGTTTGCTTGATTTTGCCCGGATGGACAGACTTTGTAACTGGCAAGGGTTTTTGGGGCCGGAGGACGGCCAGTCAATGTTTTCCTCCGGCCTTTCCGTTTCCCTGCGACTTCTTGTACTGCCGCCTCGGACGCTCCGTCTTTTCCCGTTGTCCTCGAATCCCGGCCACGACCTTGTCGAACGGATCATCCGTCAATTGCTGGAGACCACGCATGACGGACTTTCGGCTTATCCCCTCCTCGACGTAGACGCGCTGTGCACGGAGGTCAAGGAGAAGGTCGTTGCCGAGCCTCACCTGTTCGGGGCAGCTTTCCCAGCCGTCTGTCGTCGCCGCCGAAATCAACCAGCACTTGAGCCTGGTAAAGACGTCGTGGAGCAGGTCCCCACCTGGCAAATGCCGCCTCCCAGCAACATACGCCACGTCAAGGTCCCGGACTAGCGTCTCCGGGTCAACGGCCATCTGTCCCTTCCAGTCCAACACGTTCTTTGCCTCAGCCACGAACGAACGAAGAGTCGACTCCGAAGGTGCGCCCTTCTTTACGCCCTGCAGCTCCGCCACCGCCTGGCGAAGGGCCCCGAGCTCCAATCGCAGAGCTGCGCCATCGTCGACGGCAGCCCGCCTAGGAGAAATCGGAGGAGTCCGCGGCGGCGTAGGTGGGCGGGGTACATCTTGATCGTCGTCCCCGTCCGGGCGCCTGAGATCCGGTGCGCCGGCTTTCCACTTCGAACTAGCTTTCATCGCAAGCTTCAGAACGCGCGGGTTAACCAGCGACGCATCGGCGAGCAGGGCTGCCACCTTCCACGATTCTAGCGCCTCCACTTTCCCGTCCAAGTCACTCCCTTCGTCCACGTCCAGGAGATCCCGAACCACGGCCTTCGCGGAAAGCAGTTGCTGCTCCTCCGGTAGACCGCCGAAGAAGTGCATGATCCACCCGCTCAAGTCCGAGAGGACAATGTACCGCCTCGGAAACGGCTTTCCTACTAACTCTGTGAACGACAGAGAGAACTCCTTCGGCAGCGTCCATCCCTGGTAGCCCGATGTGGACTGCTTGTCAAAAACGGACGCGCGGGGATCATTAGGCATAGAAGAAGAAGAATTCAGTCTCAGAAGACCCACCTCAGCCCACCCGAAGTCTCCTGTTGTAGGCTCGGGTGGTGTGCTCATCCTGCCATGCGCTTTGCTCCAGTTCCTACCGTGTACTAAAGTAGTAGTAGTAGTAGTAGTAGTAGTAGTAGTAGTAGTAGTAGTAGTAGTAGTAGTAGTAGTAGTAGTAGTAGTAGTAGTAGTAGTAGTAGTAGTAGTAGTAGTAGTAGTAGTAGTAGTAGTAGTAGTAGTAGTAGTAGTAGTAGTAGTAGTAGTAGTAGTAGTAGTAGTAGTAGTAGTAGTAGTAGTAGTAGTAGTAGTAGTAGTAGTAGTAGTAGTAGTAGTAGTAGTAGTAGTAGTAGTAGTAGTAGTAGTAGTAGTAGTAGTAGTAGTAGTAGTAGTATGTGTCATCCTAATCCGGGAACAAGTCAGGGAGAAGAACGGAGCAATCTTTACAAACGAACGAGTGACATAAGGTGGCCGCTTGAGCGGCGCCTATCCGAGCGCACACAGCAGCAGTGACGCGTCGGCAGTATTTGCACTTCAGGATGGGGCTGCCGTCATGAGCGTCGACGGCTAGCGAGTGTCGGCAGAGTGTGCAGTGGTCGGAGCAAGCTTGAACGTGTACTTCAGCGCATTAACCTTGCGCATGCGCCGCGCAGCCTGCGAGATCACGCGCTTCCGGGGTCGTCCGGATCCGGTCCCACGTGTCTTCATGCCTTTCCGCGTCTTCCGCGGCGGCCGCGGTTCTCTGCCTGGTGGCCTCCACCACCCGCTGGACCTTCGTGTCCCATGCTACCCTGTCTGCCATCAGCTCCCGGATCTCCTCAGTGTTCGACATGCCGAGGTCGCGTTGGAGCACATCGAGATAAGAAAGCGGAGGTCGACCGCGTTTCTGCTTTCGATGTGTCGTTGCAAGAAGCACGCTCGATGCTGGCTGTTCGCCCTCAGGCAGTGCCCAACGAAGCGGAGCCGCTTTCTCTGCAACTCAACTTCGATCCTCGGGAACTGATCCGCAAAAAGGTCATTATTGCTACAGCGCGTTTCGCGACTGTAGACCTTAATGCCTCGAACAAACCGAACTAGACAAGTGTATGCTCCCGTGATCTCAGGAAGCAGGGAAGTGCCAACGATCCAAGTTTCGGCGCCTGACAGAAAGACGGGAACCACGAGCGTCTTGAAAAACAAAACCTTTAGGTCGAGCCTAATCGTGGACCGCCAAACAGACTTCAGTCTGTGTACTGCTACCCAGGCCAAAGACTTGTTCCGTAGGAAATCCGCTCTGCTGTCTACGAGCATGGAGCCGAGGTATTTGTAGTCCGGAACCTCACGGAGGGAGGCCCCATCTGGACGCGTTACGGTACGTACAACTGGCGAACCCAGGACGACTACCTCTGTCTTGCCTACGCCGTAGTTGACCTTCAGGCCATACTTCGCGGCTGCCGCAGTGAGCTTGTGCAGGAGCACTCTGGCTGCTGCTGCGGATCGGGCTATTAGAACAATGTCATCGACAAATTCAAGGTGCTTTAGGCGGATATGCCATCGTCCACACGTAGGACCAAAGCACACGCCCGCGTTCGGAATGTCCACCCCCTCAACTTCTCTCATGATCGCATCGATCACGAGGTTGAACAGCGTTGGGGCCAATGTGTCCCCTTGGAGGACGCCCGAGCAAAGCTCGATGGCCTCAGTTAGGCCATGTGGCGTGCGAACCCCCACCGCACGTACTAATGATAGCAATCCGGAGCGAATCCGGTACACCGTAGGCTCCGAGAAGCTTTTCCAATGCGGACCAGAAAACGCTGTCGAAAGCGGTCGAAAAGTCTACGAACACTAAAAAAGCTTCGCCTTCCTTTTCCATCCTGATCTGCTGTACTACGCTTCTCAGGCAGAGGACGTGTTCAGACGTGCCCCTGCCCGGCCTTCCCCCATTCTGTGTTGGAAGAAGGACGCTGTCAACTTGCCCAATTTGGTCACGTAGGGCCTGCCGGATCCTCCCTCGCAGTACTGCGTTGTACAGCTTCCCGCAGCACGATGCGAGGGTGATTTGGCGGTAGTTCCCTAAATCACGCCGGTTGCCTTTCTTGTACAGCGGGTGGGTCTCAGACCCATCCACTCTGCAGGCGGTCTGCATGTACGCCTCCCGACAAAACTCGGTGACCTTTTCTTGTACGTCAGGGACGCGCAAGAATGCGTTCGGAACTCCATCCGGACCGGCCGCCTTGCTGACCTTAAGCACCCGCAACTTCAGAGATCGTGGGCGGTTCTGTCTTCCAGTCAAGGTTTCTGGCTATTAGTCGTGGTATCGCGGATGTGTCCTCACAATCACCGTGTTGTCTGCGGAGAGCTCGGAAGTGCTCATCGTACTCCCCCTTTGACAGAGGGGGGAGACAGGCACGACTCTTCCATAGGCAGGAAAGGGCCTTCCAGGCTGCGTGGGGGCTGTCACCCCGATGTTCTTCAAAGAAACGCAGCAAGGTGGCTACAGGGCGTGCGGCTGCAGCGTTGTAGTCCGCGTTGCCTCCTTCCGGCGGTCCCAGCAAGGCTTCCTCGAGCTCTGGTGTCGGTAGCCGCGGCAGCTCACCAACAAGGGACCGTGACAAACTGCAGAACTCCTCATACGTGGCTGCGCGGGTGAGAGTATCTGCTATCTTCGCTTCTAGTGGCGCGCTCCTTGCGACGCTAGCGAAGTCGGGCTTTGGGGGTGCGGGCCTCCTCGGGTCCGCGTATCTGACCCGAAGGGTCACCTCGACCATCTTGTGATCGGAGACGAGGGTATTGAACCACCGGCTAGGTTCGTAAGTGCGCACTTGCTGCACACTGCTGCCGTAGCGCAGCTTCAGGCATACGTGGTCAATCATGCGATTTCTCCACGTTGGTTCCGCGCTGTGTTGTCTCATGGTCGCCGCACTCACGAGATCATTAGCGTGCATGAGGTCGCCTAGGCATCTTGATGCCTCCGCCATTTCAGGCGAGCGCCGGTGTCCCGCGCTTTCTGGCGCCTCATGTCTCGCGTTGCCTTCGCCGGGTTGTAGTGCAGCGTTGAAGTCGCCCGCAACTACACAGTACTCGTTGTCGCGGACACGATCTAACAGAGCACTGAGGGCCAACTAATGCGCGTGTTGTTCAGTCGCCCTGGCCGCCGAGTGTGGAGCGTAGACGTTTACGAGCCAGCCATCTTCGCCTGCCGCTGACTCTGTCCACATCCACATCACTCGGCGGTTTTCGTAGCCAATTTCTTTCCAGGCTACTGTGGGTGCTACTAGCATTGCCACCCCGCCTTTCGACGGGTGTGTCGGGGCTGAGACTATGTGCAACTCCCAGCCCCATCCCACCTTCCTCGTCACAAACTCGCCTGCCACCCGGATCTGGTGCTCCTGCAACATGAGCACGCGCATGATGCACAGGTGCACCAGATGGGCGATCTGCTGTGTTCGGCACAGGGAACGCGCGTTCCAGCTGGCCACCTTCGTCACTCGGTTTGCAGTAAAAACTGCCAAACCCTGCCTCGGGGACTCCTTCTTTTCTCTGGCGCGGCCAAGACCAGATACTGCCCGAATGCTGCAAAACACCCCCCGACCGGTCAAATTGCCACTTCTGTGGTCTTCAATTCGCCGGGCGGTGTTGTCAGCACTTCGTTTGCCGCGTCGCGTCACGTACATGTCGCTGGCGGGTGGGGGATCAGCGACCGCAGCAGCAATTAAGGCGCGGTCAATGCTGGCATCCTGGTACCGTGCACTGTCGCCTCGTGTGTCGTGGCATGATCGCCCGCCGCACTAGAGCCTGCAGTATCGGTCGTGCCATTTTCGTAGACCGGCAAGGGTGCGCGGGTTAAGCAGTGCGGCCGGGGTTCCATCCTGCAGTAGCCGCCGTCGCAGGCCCGTGTCCCGTATGTGATCTCGCGTCTTCCTTACGAAACGCCCCGGTTCGTCCATCTGTACGTAATCTTCTTCTTCGTGCGCGCATACGTGCGTGATCCCGGCTGCGTGGTAGCTCCATTCAAGGTCATACCGGCTACGCGTCCTGTAGGCGGCTGTGGCGGCAGAAAAAAAGGCGGCGATGGCTTCATTCCGTGCATGTCCCTTCGCCCACGTGATTGCCGGGGCACCTTTCAGAACGGTTGCCAGCGGGTCTCCTCTTCTCTCGCTCGTTGCCCTCGAGATGGCGCTCTTACTGTCGCACCACCAGTTGCGGGGTTGAGGTGACGAGGTGTTCAAGATTGCCGTTGCTACAAGTGCAATCGCACACAGCTCAGCCTGTGTGCTCGAGGCTATCTTCCCGACTATCTTGGCTCCGTATGCCTTGCCGTTCAGGTAGACGCCACTGCACCAGCCTGCGCTTCTTCTCGGAAACTACCGTCTGTTGCTATCTCGACGGCCTGCCCCGAAGCTCTCCGAAGGTCGCACTCCAGGTCAGCAAGGATCTTCGGTTTGGCTCCCGTCCGGACGGGTCGTAGACGGAAGTCGCTCGCTGGGAGATGCTGGCTACGGTCTTGCGGCCTCGCTGCTATGTGAGCCCGTGTTCTCTGCGCGTCACAGTAGTCCGTTAGCCTTGTCAGGCGGAAACCAAATGCGCTGGCCGCGTAGTCTCGCACTCCCCTGCTGTTTCTATGTGTGGGTACCAGAGAGTTGTAGGCCACGCTCAGCTTCCAGTGGTCGGGTCGGAAGCATCGAGACAGAACGTGCGCAGACAGGGTGGGTAAAGCGTGGCTTCGGTACAGATCGGCCTTTCTCCTTGTCGACTGAAAATAGGACTGCCGGACGAGTGCGCATGCACGGCTGAAGCGTTCGATCTTTCCGTCATTTCGCTTGCACGCCGTGGTTGTCTTTTCCGCGTGCAGACAACCTCCGAGTAGTCGCGCCTGGGAAGACGCTGTAGTGAGGCCCAGTCCGGGTACGTACAGGCTTCGTCGTTGTCGCGCAACTATCTTGAACTTTGCTTTCGCCATGCGAAACCTCTTCTCTCGGAGCCATGCGTTGAGGCGTTGAACGTGCTGTGCTATTTGCGACCATTTTAGGAGACGGTGAGGTCGTCAACGTAGGCCTTGCAGTACGAGGTGGTGATTTTAGGAGGCGGCGCCGTGTATAGGAGGTAGAGCAATGCGACGCTAAGTGGCGATCCTTGCAGCAGGCCCTGTTGGGGGAGCATAGCGGGAGTGAAGCCTTCGTGTGTCGTCAGCGTGAAGAACTGTGACCGGATGACTGGTTCCAGCGTATTGGCCCACTTTTCACCCAGGGTGCGCTTGATGACTGCAAGAAGTTGGGCGTGCGGAACCGAATCGTAAGCTGCCTCGATATCCGCTATGACCACGGCATGGTCGTCCTCGTCGTCATCGTCGTCCGCATCGAGCCAGTCTTGTGCTCTCTGGAAGATCTCGAGCGTCGCGTCTGGCCTTCCACATCCGTATTGGAAGTTCCCTTCCTTTATGAACTGTTGACACGCATGCTTCATTTTGAGATAGAGACACACATGCAGCAGCTTCACCATGAGGGGCATGATGGCTATGGGCCGGTAGCCCGCCGCGGATGTGCGCTTGTGGCCCATCTTGCGAATTAGAAAAATCCACGAGAGCGCGTGTTTTTCCGGTATCCCTCCTGCAATCCAGCTGTTGAATTGTGGTGAAATGATGTCTACTTCGGTCGGTCGGATGGAGGTAAGGAATGTCGCGGAAAAGTCCGTCGTTCTTGCGGTCTTCTTCAGAGCGTCGATGGCCTTCTTAACGTCCGCGCTTAAAATGTCGATGGTCGCCGTGGTTCTCTCTTTTCTTCCGTGTACATCGTCGCTAAGGGCTTCCTCCGGTGCATGGTGTAAGGTGGGTTCGTTGTTGGCGGCTTTGTACAAGACGGCGTTGTAGCGCTCTCGGTAGTACTCCATAACAGCCGGTACGTTAGGGATGATAGGCGGCTCGTACGGATTGCGTTTGGGTGCCACTTGGTTGCTCGTCTCTCCTCTGGTGATTAAGATGATCTTCCGTCGTATCGATGCGACTTCCACATTGAGCTGGCGTCTGACTTCCTGGTTTGATGTCGAACTTCGTTGTAGTAGTCGTTTGGTTCATGGCGAGCTGCAGCCTAGCTACTTTGTGGTACGCCTTTTAGGGGGGTGGTGCATGTTGGAACCTGCCATGCCTCGAATGAGGTCGTCAAAAGAGGCTGCCTCTGGACGCCGCCCGATTGGGTAAGTCATTGGAGGTATGACTCTCTTGATGCAGTGGTCGTACTGTAGGCATATCGACGCATGGTCGCTTCCTCCAGTAAACCTTACGGCTTCGAGTGAAACGTTCGACCCGCGCGGCACGAAGGCCCTGTCAATCGACGTCTCGCAGTTTCTCCTTCGGAAGGTTCCTCTCTGCCCTACCAATTCACGGCTGGCGCACGCGCGCACAATCGCTTCGCAAGCAGGTACGGTGTTGCAGTTGAAATCTCCGACGACAACGTACTCGTCTGTTGCCCTTCGCATCGTATTGCATATCCACCCTGCTAAGGACTCCGCTTCTGTTCGCCGCAACATGGTGGGCACGTAAACGCTTATCACCCTAAGCACTCGGTCACCCAGCTTGATGTCCGCATGGCAGGCCGTGCGGTGCGATCCTGTCCGCAGAATGTGCAGGACATCTCCCCGAGTCGAGACCGCACTCCGCGCAATTCCAGTTTCGTCTGCTGCTACAACTACGACGTTCCAACCCTTGTGCTGCGCCATGTCGTCGAAGACTTGCTTCTGCCGTCCGATTTCGCGTATTTTTTTTTCTCTCTGCATCCAGGAGGGGGTCAGATACTGATCACTGAGCTAGCTGGCAGCTTGCCCATAATCGCGCATCCCAGAACTACTCGAAACCAAAAGATTTCCCAAAAAGACCTCGAAAACAATTTCCAGACGGCTGCTTTTCACACCGCAAAAAAAAAAAAAAAAAACAAAAAAAAAATCGGACCGGGGGGCACAGAGCAATAGTTTTTCCCACCCATCCCTCCCCCTTCTGACGGTCGCTGCAGACTTGCAAGCGACGCAATGCCCCACCGGCGATATTCCGCCGTCGCCCGTCTCTGAACTTCGTCCATCGCGCGGTTCGACAGAGCGTCGGCGTCGACCCTCTGCTGTGCTCTAACTTCACGAAGGCGTCCTTCTGCCGCAGTTCCGCTTCCTCCGCCTGCGCTCTCGTACGGGCGTAACGCTTCAGAACAGCGCGCGTTCCCTGTCATTCGGGAAACGACAAGTTCGCTGTCCCCCCGAACTACCAGCTACTCCGCTCAGCCCCGGTTGGTCTTGCAGTCGGTGCAGTGCCTTGACTAGGGCCGTGTACTCTGCGATGTTGTTCGTCGCTCGCTCCTCGATCGGGGCGCAGACTTCCCACTGTTTCTTCCCCTCGAGGTGAGGTAGTACACAGCTCCTGCACCCGATACGGCCCCTCGCGTCCCGTTGTTCCGCGAGCCGCCGTCGAAGAAGACTGCCGCCTGCGGCGATGGTAGTTCGTCCCTCGCCACCCACCGTTTCTCCTTCTTGAGCCGGTCCGTCCCTATCTCTTGAACCTGCATCGAAGTGCCTGCGGCTGTTTATCACAGTGAATCACGGTCCACCACGGTCTATCAGGTCCATCCCTAGTCCCTAGAGCTGCATCGAATTGCCGGTGCTGTATTCTTCGGTCTATCACGGTCTATCAAGAGGGGATGGGCTCACTTCTCTCCCGGGTTGCGTTTCTCTCGCCGCCGAGTTTTGACAGGTGTCAGTGCAGCCCGCTGAACAGCTCGAAATCGATCGCAAGCTCAAAAAATGTCGTCGAGACATCGCCTCCTTGTTCCGCCCCTTAAGTCAGCTCTCGGTTCATCCCGCGTCGCCAGTCCTGCTTACCAGAAGTGGCCCACTTAGAACCAGGATTCTACGTCAGGGTTCCATGAAGTAACCCCGAGCTCACGCCCATTTAAAGTTTGAGAATAGGTCGAGGAAGCGATTTCCCCAATGCCTCCAATCATTCGCTTTGCCTGGCGTAACTCCTGTTTTGGTTCTAGCTATCATCGCTTCGAAGAGCTCCACTTTGCCATCGCCAAGAGCATCTCGTGGGAGTTGGGCCAGGCCGTAGTGTACTGACGGTTCTTCACTGCGTTGGGAATTCTGCACTAGGTTGTAAGCCGCGTGCAACGATTTCAATCTCTTTTCTGAATGCGGCAAGCAGCTCTAACCGATGGGAGGATGCGCGGAGCGATACTGCAGCTCTTCGTTCACTTTCGTTGACCAGAATCCACGCAGCGGCTTGAATACTCAGAGTTAGCGGGGCGAATAACACAAGAAAACTCGTGATATAACAAAGCACATGATAACTCAGGACAATTTGTGATCCTCCCTGTCGACCTGATGACCAATGGCCACCCCACTGGGGGGGGAGTTTCCGGTATTAGCAGTTTTTCAGAGTTTAAAGTTTACTTGAAATTCCGGGGTGTTAGGGTCTCCGTGTGACCCGTTTATGAATGGTTCTCATAAAGCAAGAAAGGGCTATGTGGTTGCGGGTTTGTTGTATATCTGGTGCACGCTTTCGTTATGGGTTATGGCTAGCCAGGGCTATATGGTTGCGGGTTTGTTGTATATCTGGTGCACGCTTTCGTTATGGGTTATGGCTAGCCAGGGCTATATGGTTGCGGGTTTGTTGTATATCTGGTGCACGCTTTCGTTATGGGTTATGGCTAGCCAGGGCTATATGGTTGCGGGTTTGTTGTTTATCTGGTGCACGCTTTCGTTATGGGTTATGGCTAGCCATGTCCGGGACTGTTTTCGTTGGCTTCGTGTGTCTCTTTCATGTACAACCGTTGTTCCGGTTTTGTTTGTGTGATTTGTCGTGTCGGGGTAGACCCGCATGACCTCACGTCCGTTCAACACGTGGTTCGGTAGTTATAGCACTTGGGATCCCTTCTGTTCTTTGTCGGGCAGCATCGTCGAGCATTTCCTTTCAAGCTGGCGCTTATGTAAAAAGAAAATGAGGGAGGGGGGGGAGGGTGGCGTACCCCATGCGAGGCTGGCCCCATCAAGAAAACATTCGCGCCTCCGAGGGGGGCATTGGTGAACTTGTCCATGATGGGTTCTCCTTTGGCATCGACTTCGTAGCGGGTGCCGCCTGTTCCGTTAAGGATGGACATCTCAAAAGTATGCTCGTTGTATGGTCCCGAGGTGTCCTTCGGCTGGCAGAACAACGAGTAATTTGGCCCTACTAGGAACCCCGCGTTGTACAGTCCGTTCTGTCCGAGCAATCTCGCGGCGTCGTAGACGAGGCTCCGCTGTTTGTACAACCACGTCATGTTTCCCTTACTCTCATTCGCCTCCGATACGACCACGTGATAGCTTATTCGCTGGACGTGCATGACATACGGAGTCAGGTAACTGTACACACGGCCTTTGATCGCAAGGGATGTGAACCCGACGAGATCGTTAGTGACCTTTTCGAGCCCCTCTGACGACGTGGCGAAGAAGTCTTGGATCGACGCGATCGTCGTCGAGCGGGTGGAGTCGAGGGCGTTGTCGCAGGATCCGATGAGAACTACCGACGCCACCACGCTGCTGCACGCGATGGCCACGAGGCACAGCATCGCGGTGATCAGCTTCACGCTCAGCCACCCCATGCACGGCGTGTCGGGACCGAAGCACCATCCCGCCGACGCCCCCTTCTGCTGGTTGAGCGACGTCCGCCCAGCGGTGCTCTGCGCCGTGTGCGTTGTGGTCATCCTCCTCCCCGTTCGAGCTCCGGCAAGAACGCCGAAAACACTCCCCTTTCTCGGAGGGGTCGTGGGAAGGATTTCGAAAGAAATAAAAAAAGGAAAACCCCCTTGACTCTTTGTCCAGCGGGATCACACTCCGCTGTCTCCCGGGCGGGTGGGTTTACGGGGCGGAGAACGAAAACGAACAGAAGGATGCTATTAAAGAGGAGGAAAGGGGGGGGGGGGGGGGGGGGGGGGGGGGGGAACTGACTTTGGTGGGTTCGAAAGACCTCAGAACACCAGTGTTTCTATCAACGGGAAGTGTGGAATTCTTCCCCGAGATCGATCGCTTCGGGGTTTCGGGGTGTTTTTTTTCTTTTTTTTTTCTTCTTTTTTTGTCAGGCAATCGTTGATTGAATACCAAGGTTACGGTGGTGTTTGCCTTCGCCTAATGTTACCAAGAGTGGCTCTCAGAGTAGCGACAGAGAAGAGCGTGGGTGTGTGGTGGGTGTATTGGTGCGGTATCGTTGCTGTTGTTGAGGTTGGTTCTTACCAATCTAAAAAAAGAAGGGGGGGGGGTGATGTTCTTGTCGCACTTGGAGGAAAAGAACAAAAAGAAAAGAAAAAAGGGGGATTGGGGGAGAGCCCTTTTGCGGTATGATTTGTTTACTTATTCTTTAGTCGTCGGCCGACGGGCGCAGAAAGACGTCGGTAGGCACCCACGACTTTCTCCGGGTTGTGTGTCGTGTGGGCGGGTGTCAGAGAGAAAGAGAGGGGTTGGTCACTGAAGTGTTTTGATCGATTAGGTAGCAGGTGAGTTAAGAGTGCAAGGCGGACCATCTGTACGAGGAAATACTCGAGGGACTGCCTTGTGCTTACTTCGAGGGGGAGAAACAATACAACTACAAATGGTGTTACCCAGAATGCTGAATAAGGAAGTTTGATAGAAGTTGTATGGAGTAGGGGGTGTCACTTTTTATTGTTATAATGATGGTGCACAACGCTGATGTTTTCTTGAGCCGAACTCCCGTTTTCTGCGCGCAAGCCCAACTGCGGCTGTGGTTCGCGCTGCACGCGGCCCTTTGGACCCATTTCGGGCGAGGTAAAGACACTGGCCTTGCCAACACCTCCAGTACTTTCTGACCTCCTGTGATGCTCATCTTGGCAAGGGGCCAATGTGCAAGCGACCTTGCGTTTCTTGTGCTGATGCACTGGATGGCTCGCCTCGGCCTTTCCCTGCCACCACCTCACAAGGGTGTTGTCCTGGCGGCTGGCTGGGCAGCTCGACTGGCTGGGCGACTAGCTGGGCGACTAGCTGGGCGACTAGCTGGGCGACTGGCTGGGCGACTGGCTGGGCGACTGGCTGGGCGACTGGCTGGGCGACTGGCCGGGCAGCTGGCTGGGCGACTAGCTGGGCGACTAGCTGGGCGACTGGCTGGGCGACTGGCTGGGCGACTGGCTGGGCGACTGGCTGGGCAGCTGGCTGGGCGACTGGCTGGGCGACTGGCTGGGCGACTGGCTGGGCGACTGGCTGGGCGACTGGCTGGGCAGCTGGCTGGGCGACTGGCTGGGCGACTGGCTGGGCGACTGGCTGGGCGACTGGCTGGGCGACTGGCTGGGCGACTGGCTGGGCGACTGGCTGGGCGACTGGCTGGGCGACTGGCTGGGCGACTGGCTGGGCGACTGGCTGGGCGACTGGCTGGGCGACTGGCTGGGCGACTGGCTGGGCGACTGGCTGGGCGACTGGCTGGGCGACTGGCTGGGCGACTGGCTGGGCGACTGGCTGGGCGACTGGCTGGGCGACTGGCTGGGCGACTGGCTGGGCGACTGGCTGGGCGACTGGCTGGGCGACTGGCTGGGCGACTGGCTGGGCGACTGGCTGGGCGACTGGCTGGGCGACTGGCTGGGCGACTGGCTGGGCGACTGGCTGGGCGACTGGCTGGGCGACTGGCTGGGCGACTGGCTGGGCGACTGGCTGGGCGACTGGCTGGGCGACTGGCTGGGCGACTGGCTGGGCGACTGGCTGGGCGACTGGCTGGGCGACTGGCTGGGCGACTGGCTGGGCGACTGGCTGGGCGACTGGCTGGGCGACTGGCTGGGCGACTGGCTGGGCGACTGGCTGGGCGACTGGCTGGGCGACTGGCTGGGCGACTGGCTGGGCGACTGGCTGGGCGACTGGCTGGGCGACTGGCTGGGCGACTGGCTGGGCGACTGGCTGGGCGACTGGCTGGGCGACTGGCTGGGCGACTGGCTGGGCGACTGGCTGGGCGACTGGCTGGGCGACTGGCTGGGCGACTGGCTGGGCGACTGGCTGGGCGACTGGCTGGGCGACTGGCTGGGCGACTGGCTGGGCGACTGGCTGGGCGACTGGCTGGGCGACTGGCTGGGCGACTGGCTGGGCGACTGGCTGGGCGACTGGCTGGGCAGCTGGCTGGGCGACTGGCTGGGCGACTGGCTGGGCGACTGGCTGGGCGACTGGCTGGGCGACTGGCTGGGCGACTGGCTGGGCGAGCTGGCTGGGCGACTGGCTGGGCAGCTGGCTGGGCGACTGGCTGGGCGACTGGCTGGGCGACTGGCTGGGCGACTGGCTGGGCGACTGGCTGGGCGACTGGCTGGGCGACTGGCTGGGCGACTGGCTGGGCGACTGGCTGGGCGACTGGCTGGGCGACTGGCTGGGCGACTGGCTGGGCGACTGGCTGGGCGACTGGCTGGGCGACTGGCTGGGCGACTGGCTGGGCGACTGGCTGGGCGACTGGCTGGGCGACTGGCTGGGCGACTGGCTGGGCGACTGGCTGGGCGACTGGCTGGGCGACTGGCTGGGCGACTGGCTGGGCGACTGGCTGGGCGACTGGCTGGCTGGGCGACTGGCTGGGCGACTGGCTGGGCGACTGGCTGGGCGACTGGCTGGGCGACTGGCTGGGCGACTGGCTGGGCGACTGGCTGGGCGACTGGCTGGGCGACTGGCTGGGCGACTGGCTGGGCAGCTGGCTGGGCGACTGGCTGGGCGACTGGCTGGGCGACTGGCTGGGCGACTGGCTGGGCGACTGGCTGGGCGACTGGCTGGGCACTGGCTGGGCGACTGGCTGGGCAGCTGGCTGGGCGACTGGCTGGGCGACTGGCTGGGCGACTGGCTGGGCGACTGGCTGGGCGACTGGCTGGGCGACTGGCTGGGCGACTGGCTGGGCGACTGGCTGGGCGACTGGCTGGGCGACTGGCTGGGCGACTGGCTGGGCGACTGGCTGGGCGACTGGCTGGGCGACTGGCTGGGCGACTGGCTGGGCGACTGGCTGGGCGACTGGCTGGGCGACTGGCTGGGCGACTGGCTGGGCGACTGGCTGGGCGACTGGCTGGGCGACTGGCTGGGCGACTGGCTGGGCGACTGGCTGGGCGACTGGCTGGGCGACTGGCTGGGCGACTGGCTGGGCAGCTGGCTGGGCGACTGGCTGGGCGACTGGCTGGGCGACTGGCTGGGCGACTGGCTGGGCGACTGGCTGGGCGACTGGCTGGGCGACTGGCTGGGCGACTGGCTGGGCGACTGGCTGGGCGACTGGCTGGGCGACTGGCTGGGCGACTGGCTGGGCGACTGGCTGGGCGACTGGCTGGGCGACTGGCTGGGCGACTGGCTGGGCGACTGGCTGGGCGACTGGCTGGGCGACTGGCTGGGCGACTGGCTGGGCGACTGGCTGGGCGACTGGCTGGGCGACTGGCTGGGCGACTGGCTGGGCGACTGGCTGGGCGACTGGCTGGGCGACTGGCTGGGCGACTGGCTGGGCGACTGGCTGGGCGACTGGCTGGGCGACTGGCTGGGCGACTGGCTGGGCGACTGGCTGGGCACTGGCTGGGCGACTGGCTGGGCGACTGGCTGGGCGACTGGCTGGGCGACTGGCTGGGCGACTGGCTGGGGCTGGGCTGGGCGACTGGCTGGGCGACTGGCTGGGCGACTGGCTGGGCGACTGGCTGGGCGACTGGCTGGGCGACTGGCTGGGCGACTGGCTGGGCAGCTGGCTGGGCGACTGGCTGGGCGACTGGCTGGGCGACTGGCTGGGCGACTGGCTGGGCGACTGGCTGGGCGACTGGCTGGGCGACTGGCTGGGCGACTGGCTGGGCGACTGGCTGGGCGACTGGCTCCGTTTTGCATCACAGCCGCGCCAAAACGACGGGGCCACCGGCGTTGCTGACGTGGTCACCGTATTTCAAAACAGCCGCGGCAATCCCGCCATGCACTGCTCGTAAGCGCCCAGTGCTATCTGGGAGAGGACTGGTGCGGCTTCTGCTGCCATCTTTCCTTGTTTCAGCATAACTTTGTTCACGATCATCGTGAACGTACATGACATTGTTATGCGCAGATTTGTTCCTTCCCTGGTTCATCCATTTAACCCCTTAACTCCAGGCTCTCAACTTTTCCCTAGTTATTTGGTCGAAATCCAAGCATAAAAGTTCGGCCCCCTCCTTAGCGGTCTCGAGGCCTACGAGGGTGCATTTGAAGCTTGTGTGATATTTTTGCAACTGAGCTCTTCGCATTTGAGAGTTTTCCAGACTGTTTCTTGTAGTAAGCGGTCAGTTTTTTGAAGTCTCCGTTTGACTTGTGAGGCGAAGGGGAAGGGGGGGGTTTTCCGTCTGGCATACACACGGTGGCCCTCAGGACAGGATGTCTGTCGAGCGTCGAGCCTGTCCTGAGCTTCTGGATTGGTTAGGGCCTTTTGCCCACCCCCGGCCACCCGACCAGCATTTTAGCTAAAGGTGGCCAAATACCACCGCTAGCTCGGTAAGTCTTCTGAGGGTTGTTCTAAAATACGTGGTATATCAGTCATTCCCAGAGAAGCAAGAGGAAGAGTACCGGGAGTTTCTGTGCACAGTTTCCGTCTCCGATCGCACTAACTGCGCCGGCTCTTTTTGTTTGGACGGTCGTCGCTTGCAGAAGTGAGAGTAAGATACGCTCACCTTCGAATCCTGCATGATAATACGATGTCCGGCTTGTGCACAACCCTGTGGAACGCCCCACCTTCTGTGCCGTCTTGAAGAGTACCCGTTTATTTTGCTGCCGGCTGGTATCAGGCGCACTACCATCCCACCACCAAGATGCTTGTATTCCTTGTACGGCCGAGGTATTGCGGCTGTCAGCAGGCTCCTGAAGAATTCTCTGCAACTGCATCCGAATTCTTCAATCGCAAAACGTTGCATGTTCTCCTTCTCATTGTATTCCATGTCAACGAGCTGTGTTGCAAAACCATGAGGCAAAAAATCGCTGGCAGTGTCGGAACCTCGATAAAGAATGCGTGTGGCATTGTTCTCACCGCAGTCGTGGTCGGCACTTTGCCCGAATTTGCTCCTTCCAGAGGATATCGAGAGGCAGATGGGTTCTGCTCCGCCGAAAGGCACGCTGTGTAGCATCCGAAGCAGATACTTCTGGGGGGTGCATAGACAGGAGCGTTCACATATAACAAGTACATGCTTGTCATAGTACTTGTCATAATATGACAAGTACATGTACTTGTCATATGTACTTGTCATACGTATGACAAGTACAGAAGGTCGGCCGGCAGGACTCCGATCTCTACCCCCCGAAGGGTGCCGTCCTCCTCCTCTTCGTCACGGCGGTCACTTAGTGCAGTGTGTAGTGTGGTGTGGTGAAGTGTAGTGTGTGTAGTGGTGAAGTGTAGTGCAGTGTTCTGTTGTAGTGTAGTGTGGTTGCCTTCCTGTGCGAGAGGCGTCCTTGATGTGTGTGTGCGGGTAGTGGTGAAGTGACGACACGGAGGGCAACACAAACGGGACGGCAACTACAATTTTTTTAACAGCAGCAGCATTACTATACGCTATTGGTGCTGGAACTACCGCACCAGACTTGTCCACCAATTGTGTTCATTGACAGGTTTAGATATCATCCATTGCTTCTAACGTACGTGTCGAGGCTATTTCTCTTCGCCTCAGCAGTGTTGCTATTGGGGACGGGAGTCGTCCTGCTTCTGCATGATCTTCAGTATGGTTGTGGTTCGTTGCGCGAGCAGGCATTATTGGGACGCACATCACCGTGTGTCGTTTCCTCACTCAGGACTTTGACCTGTTGTGTTTGTGTGATTTGTCGTGTGGTTGGGGCAGACCATGACCTCACGTCCGTTCAACACGTGGTTCGGTAGTTACAGCACTTGGGATCCCTTCGGTTCTTTGTCTGGCAGCATCGTCGAGCATTTTCTTTCAAGCGGGCGCTTATGTAAAAGAAATGTGAAAAAAAAAGGGAGGCATTGAGAACATGAGACTAGACTTGTGCGTCCGTAATCTTTCTTTCTGGGTGATCTTCCTTAGAGGTACCAACCAATTCGTTTATTTCCTTAGAGGTACCAAAAAATGCCCTTAGAGGTACCAAACCGAACAAATTTGTTTTTTGCCCTGAAAATGTACTTAGCAACTTTTTAGCAAAATTTTCAAAATTTTCAATTTTTCGCCATTTTGGGCCATTTTTGCCGATTTTTCCAGATTCTGGCCATTTTGGGCCGTTTTCGCCGATTTTTCCAGATTTTGGCCATTTTGGGCCATTTTTGCCGATTTTTCCACATTTTGGCCATTTTGGGCCATTTTTGCCGATTTTTCCAGATTTTGGCCATTCTGGGCCATTTTTGCCGACTTTTCCACATTTTGGCCATTTTGGGCCATTTTTGCCGATTTTTCCAGATTTGGGCCATTTTGGGCCGTTTTCGCCGATTTTTCCAGATTCTGGCCATTTTGGGCAGACATGGCCCAAAATGGCCAAAATCTGGAAAAATCGGTGAAAACGGCCAAAATCTGGAAAATGTGAATTTTGACCCAAAAAAAACACGAAGTGCATTTCCAGCCAAAAAGTCTGGTAACAATTTCAAGCCAAATTTTGGTACCTCTAAGGAAATTTCCAAAATTGTTTTTAGGCCAAATTGGCTGAGAAATGTACTTAGAGAATTTCGATTTTGGTAGCTCTAAGGAAATAAAAAAATTGTTTGGTACCTCTAAGGACTTTTTCTCTTCTTTTTTTATGAGCCGGTCCATCCCCCCTTGATAGCCCGTGATATACCGAAGAATACAGCACCGGGCAATTCGATGCAGCTCTAGGGACTGGAGATGGACCTGATAGACCGTGGTGGACCGTGATTCACTGTGACAAACAGCGGCAGGCACTTCGATGCAGTTTCAAGAGATAGGGACGGACCGGCTCACTTTACAAAGACTGTTTCGTGTTCTGCACGAAAGTAGTGTAGCTGTGTCGGTTGGTTAAAAGACGCGAGGACGGAGACAGACGGGAAGCCCCCCTTCACTAGCATTTTTTTGAGGTTCAAAGGTGGGGGAAGAAATGCAGACAGTTAAACGAGAGTTCGGCAGCCGCGGTCCGATGCCTTTGAAAAAAGGGAACGGGCGGCGAGCTGCGGTTACACGGAGACCGTCCTCACTTAGAATAAAACGTCTATCGGAACTATCGAAAACGATACATCGAAAATACCGATGGGATTGAATTTTCAGTACCTACTTCCCCCCCCCCGTGTAATTGAGACACGTAATTTTCCCGCAAGTGTCCCAATTTCAAGCGCTAATGTATTTTCTATTTTTTGTGGCACTGTGACACCTGTACCGAACAAAGCGAGCCTGGACACCCCATTTCGTGCAGTGTGCCAATCCGGTGGTGCTCCCATTGGTACATGCCTATTAACCTGTAATTGAGACCCCGCCCTCAGCCCCAAAAGTGTCTCAACTACAAGCGTTTTCTACTGTCTCAACTACACGGGGGAGGGTAGGTACTGAATGAATCAGAAACGGCGGTTTATGTGAACCGTGTTGTCATTGAATACCTCGCCCCCGCGGGGACTCAAAAAGACAGGCGCTCGGTTGTGGACGGTTTCCTTGTGTTAAGGAGTCGGTGCTTTTGACGTGTCGGATTGACATGCGAAGCCTGGCGGAGGGCCTTCGAAGAGTTAGATGGCATAGCAAGGTGCACCAACTTCCTGAGTGAAGCCGCAATCAGAGCGAGTGGAGCTGTTGTGCGACCAAGAGGCAGCCACATGCATCGTGCGAGGAAACTGAACCGCCCCCAAGTAGGACCTTTTGATCATGATCATTTGCCAATTTGCCACCTGAAACCGCGTCCAGGATTTGGACTTAGGGTAGTGCGGTCAACAAAAACATACACATGATCCTTTTATTGGTGTGACATGAATTAAACGGATGTTAAATTGGCGAATGGAGAAGGAACAACGGCTCCGAGTGCCTCTCTCCAAGGAGGCAATTTAAGAGGCCCTTCTTAGGCCCCAACCGGCCGCCGTGCGTAGCTTCGCAGGATGGTGTGCAACGTGGTTGTGACTGTCAAGCTGGGCTAGACTCCAGGCTCGCCTCATAGAAAGAAGTGGGACACGACTCGACAGACGCAGCAAGTTTCTTGTAAAGCGCGTGGTGCTGTTACGACTAAGAAGCCGCGTGCCAAGCATATGGCTTGATCTGCGACAGACGCAGCAGGCTTCTTCCCCTCAGCAGCCGCCGTGATCTTGTGCGACCAAGAGGCCATGCGTGCCATGAATACGGCTTGGATTCACTGGACGGCGTAACACTGTCAGGTTTGACTCTAATAGAAAGAAGTAGCAGACGACACGACAGATGCAGCAGGCTTCTTCTCCTCAGCAGCCGCCGTGATCTTGTGCGACCAAGAGGCCATGCGTGCCATGCATACGGCTTGGATTCACTCCATGCGTGCCGTGTATGTGGCTTGGATTCACTGGACGGCGTAACACTGTCAAGATGTTTGACTCTAATAGAAAGAAGTAGGAGACGACGCGACTGACGCAGCAGGCTTCTTCTCCTCAGCAGCCGCCGTGCGGTCGGAACCCGCGGAGCCGTTGTGCGACCGAGACGCCTCCGACGCCTTTCGCGGCGCTTCTACATTGCTCCGGGCAGAGCCCCCGCCGCTGCTGCTGCTGCTGCTGCTCCCGCCGCCGCCGCCGCTGTTGTTGTCGGCATCTTCGTCGTGGCTGCCAGCGTCGCCTTTGGCCCGGCCGGGTTTCGGGGCGGAAGGTTGCTGGACGGGCTTCGTCGGTTGCGCGGCGGCGTCGGCCGCGCAATCGTCGTCCAGGTCGGGGAACACGCCTGTGTACCCGCAGAGCAGCCGCCGTTCGTCGGCCTCGCGCAGCAGGTCGCGCACGATTCGCTTCGCCTCCGATGGTTCCTTCGTCGACAGCATCGCGACAACCGCCTCGACCAACACTTGCGTCTCGGTGGTTTCTCCCCCTCCGACAGGCCGCGCAGCGACGGCTGGCGGCGACGCTGCGTAGGCTGGCGAGTACAGGTTGTCGGTTCTCCCGCTCGTATTCCGGGCCGAGTGGCTATCTTTGGCAGGGCGGTTGAACCCTGGGCGGGAGGGGGGTCTCCGGGGCTTCGGCTTCAGCAGCTCGTAGCCCCACGGGGGCTGCACGTCGACGACCGACTTGATGGTCTTCATGCGGTTCTTGTGCGTGTTCCGCTCCGCGAGCACCAAGATCCGGCCGCCGATGTTCTCCAGGTTGACCTGCATCACCCCGCCCGACTTCCGCAGGGCCAGCCCCTGCTGGGGCCGTATGTACGACGTGCCGCGGGGGGACGTCGGCCGCTGGGTATCCGGTGTTTCGCCACGGGACATCAGCGTCATTTTGTCTTACTACGACTGCTGGATTTCTCCTTTTTTCTGTGTTTCCGGCGATGTTTCGCTCAGTCAGTTGCCTAGGACGGTGTTCTTCGAGTGTTGAATCTCGCTTGTGACCGAGACCCCGGTCCAAAGACTCAGTGTTCCGGGGGTCCTGTGGGTTTTGTTTGTGCGCCCAGCGGAAATAGGTAAGTTTCCAGTACTTAGTACCAACAATGCATTGTAAACACAAAAGACGAAGGCGTTGCTTTCTATATTTGGCGGGGAAAACGAAGGCCAACCTTGTTGGCTTCTAGTGCGTTGCTCAGGGTAGTCGAAGGCCTGACAATCACACTAGTGCAACAAATTACGCCTGATGCCGCAACCCCTTAACCCGGGCGGCGGCGCTTTGGCATGAGCCAGGAACCTCAAGGGGAGCAGCGCGAGAGGCATCACCCACGCTTCAAAGGCCCACACACTAATGCAACGACTTCACATTTGTTGGCGGTGAAAACGAAGGTGAGTCACTCCCTCTGATAGGGCTAACAGCGTGGCTGTCTTTGGCGGGGCGATTGAACCCGGGGCGGGAGGGGGGCCTCCGGGGCTTCGGCTTCAGCAGCTCGTAGCCCCACGGGGGTTGCACGTCGACGACCGACTTGATGGTCTTCATGCGGTTCCCCAAATGCGGGAGTGGGGCCCCCTCAATGCGGGAGTGACCACTTCCGCACTTATTCACTCCCGCATTGACTTAGTATATGGCTCTTGAAGTCCGGGGTGTGGCCATGGCACGATATTCGCGGCCGCCGATACAGGCAAATGCACGGGGATGCATGAGACGATACGTGTCTATTTGGATAGAGGTGTCTATTCTAGCGATTTTTATTCTGTCTCTTTTTGTGTGCATTTGTACGCGTTTTAGGTGTAGCACACCCGCTTTCGGGTGTGGCTCGGGCACAACCTCTATAACTCCAGCGTCGACGGCTGGACCTCACCGTGATGTTTTGGGTTAGAATGCAAAGAATCTGTGGTGACAATCTGCATTAGCCACTGGATGACTAAATCTCCGATCGTACCGTGCCGTGCTTCTGGCGTTTGCACTCCTTCGAATCATCGTCCTCGCGCGGTCGTTTTGCGACTACCGCCAGACTGAAGAAGGGCCAGACGGATCCTGCGTGGTGCAAGACTGCAAAGAAAGAAAAGGAGCAGAACCAGCTTCAAGCGTGGGGGAAGCCCGTGGTGTGGGAGGGGGGAGGCAAGACCCGGCGCCAGAATCGCAAGGTTTTGCGAGGACTTTCCGTGGTATGAGCAAGCGGAATGGCAGCATTCTTTTTTCTACACCCTGTTTTATTTTGTGTTTCCGACCTTTTTTTTTTTAAGGCTAAACTAGCACAGCATACTAGCTCTGACCTCGACCCCCGAGCCCAGAACTGGTAAACTGGTCTGTATCCAAATTTGGTGCACAGGGGGTGTTGCAGGAGGGCAGCCACCCCCGTTCGGCAACGAATGCCTGCAGAGCGAAGTCGTACCGGATAGCGGTGGGATGGTGGACAAAGAACGAAGAAAGCCATACGCCTGCTACGGGAAACAAAGGGACGAACAGCGTCAATGAAGGGCCGATTGCAGCAGCCTTGGGTTAGTCATCTTATTTTGCGCATGGCCCCCTCTTTGTCGACGCACGCTTCATACTCCGGCCACGTGGCGAAGTTCAGCGTTCTTGGGCTCGCAATCCACGCATTGAGGTACGCCTCCATAGCGCTCCTCGGGATGCCGCTGCCACGTTCATACGGGCCATTGAGCCCGAGCATTAGCACGTCGGTCAGCGTCTGCTCGTGAAGCCTCTTCTTGGCTTTTGTCGACGTGCTTCTCCGCATTGGTGCCACACTGTGGCACCCGGTGGTTGAACACGGTGGTAGTACACTGTGGTACCCCGTGATAGCACACTGTGGTACCCCGTGGTGCACACTGGTACCCTGTACACACTGTAGTACACAGTGTGAAGTACACTGTGGGTAGCCGGTTCCTCCGGGAAAATAATAATAGCTGAGATTTTTTTTTTTTTTGACCCAGACCAGTTTCCAGACCAACTCTGGTCTGGCGACCAGCTGACCCCCCCCAAGCTAGTAGGCTGAACTAGCATTTTTCAGGGGTTGTTCCAATCCCCGAAATTCGGGAAAGTCATGGTTAAAAAGTCTGGAACATGGCCGGAAAGATATTTTTTCCACGTGCGCGAGCTTTTTTCAATGACCCGTGCTCTTGTCTTCGTGTGCAAGCACAAAAAGTTTCCACCAGAAACTCCTGTGGTTAAAAACCCGTTTCTAACCGGCCTGTTTTGAGAATATTTTTTCTTTGGTGAAGAAGCAGTTTTTTAACCATGCAGGATAATCCCTGGCGATTATATATATTTTTTTTGATATATCTCTTTTCTTTTCTAGACTGTTTCGAGTTTTTATAATATTGTTCTTTCTCACGTCGAAGTACAGGGGACTAGGGTGGATTCGACTATCGTTTCTTTTCGACTTGTTCACGGCATCGTGGAAGGAGATTAGTTGTCACCACGCAGCTTTTTTGCCGGCCCTTTGCAGAGCGTTTCCCATGCTATCGCGAGGGATACTGCGCCGGCGACTGCAGTGTGACGTCCTAGTCAAACTCCCAACCGAGAACGGTACTCTTTCAGAATGCGCCTCCGTTTTGTGTTTCCGGCGAGCTTTTTGTGGCTGGCACTTACGTACGCAGCGTTGCTAAAAATACCGATTCCAGCTCCACTTGCATGGTGCTCGATGGTGATTCTGTCTTGTTTTTGCATTCTGCAGCCATTATTTCAGCCTAAACAAGCATCTGACCAGTTATTTTGGATTTCCCGAGCATGTTAGGACCACCCGAGTGGTAGGTTTCTAGTCTTGGGCGGCTGGGGCCCCCCTTTTTTCGGAAAAACAGGGGCGGTCTTTGCAGCACGGTACCGACACGGCCGCTTCCGTTGCTTTCCACTGGTGCGATGCACGCGAACAGCCTTGGCAGCTCTCCGCGTGCAGTCGAGACGCTGCGGGCGCAAACACGGAGCGGTCAACGGGAGAACGCGCACATGCCCAACCGCCCAAAACACTCGAGGGACTGCCTTGTACACATTTCGACGAAGGCTAGAGGGAGAGAAAACAATTACAAAGGGAACGTGTCAGTCAGACTTTGGCAGACACTTGCCGGCATCGCGGAGAACCCCCCCCCCCCTGACACGTTCCCAAAGTGGGTCGTTTTTGGTGACCGCTTACGCCCGCCACTAAACTCAGATTTACCTGGGTTTCGTGTGTTTCGTGTGGGCTACATTGACCTCCTTCGAGATTTTGCAACTGGCAGTCTCCGCGAGTATTTCCTACAAAGCAGGTGCTTATACAAAAAAAAGAGCTCGTCACTTGTACAACCGCGGCTGATACAAAACTAACGATGATGATGATGATGGGAAGAGAGAGTTGTTTTCGTTGAACGCAGTGCCTGATCGTTTTTATGTACACCTGTATTCAGGACGCAAGTGAGAACGCCACGGCGACGAGCTTCTCATATCCTCCAACATTTCATGTTTAACAGAAAAAAAAAGGGGGCTCAATGCCAGATTGGTGTATGGTGGAATGCCCTTATATCCCACTCAAAACAAATTTGTCCTTATATCCCACTTCAAACAAATTTTGTGCTGAGCCAATTCACCTACCCCCCCTGAAAGCGACTTGAGCTCGATTACACTCGATTACGCGTCGATTACACTACGGAGAAGAGGAAAGGGAAGAAGTCGGCTGTCGTCGGAGGGGATCCGTGGCTCGTGCCGGAAGGGATTCCCCGACACGAGAAGTGGGGTGAGCGGGTGTGCCCCGGGCACCAAAAGGTGAAGTGCGACGTGTGTAAGCGCCGGGGCAAGTCGGTGGCGTGGTGCTGCCAGGCCCATCACAGGGAGGGTGATGGCCTAGCCGTAAAAATGTGTGCCGAGCACCGGATGACGCAGTGCGCCACGTGTAAGACGACAGCGGAGTGCTGTCGCAACCATCACCACCGATGCCTCGATCATGGCATGCCGACGTGCGACGGCTGTAAGAAACACGCCGACCTGAGGAGTAGGAGACCCGGGCACTGCTGCAGGAAAGGGCACCACCGGGCGGCCGTGGCGAGAGGTGAAGAAACAACGGCGAAGAAGAGGAAGGCGGAGCCGGAGGGTCCCGCGCCAGCGCCGAGACAGGCGAAACGTGAGAACGTGGTGCTCGTTCTGCCGGAAGCAGAGGAAGACGAGCGAGAACCCGCAACATCAACGCCGACATCAGCAGCGAAGGTCGGGAAGACGGCGCCAACGCCAGCGAAGAAGCGGCAATCGGACTCCGCGGCGGAGCCGGTACCGAAAAGACGCAAAGGACGCGTCGATGCGCCACGACCATCGCCCAGGCGCTGGGAAAAAGCAGAAATCGACGCGCAACCGATGAACCTCGACGAGCAATCGAAGGAGAAGCGAAGCACCAAACGCGCGCCTGAGCGCGACGATCAAGACGAGCTAAAGAGGCGAAAGCATGACACATCACGTGCGAAGAGATAACCGCGCCGTCGGCGATGCAGATTATCGCCACAGATTCTTTGCATTCTAATCCAAACGATTACACTCGATTACACTCGATTACGATCGATTACGATCGATTACAATCGATCAGCTTTTGGTGAATTGGGGGGGTACTGTAACAATTGATTAAACACACAGCACTCAGCCAATCCTGATTAGCCGATGCAACGTGTCTATTATCGAGCTTTCTTCTGGGGCTAAAGATGCTGATGGCACGATCATCGAATATCGAACAAAAAGAAGCATATTCGTCTGAAAAAAGGATGTATCCAGGCAGTGCAGCAGGGGACGAGGAAGCTCGGACTGACTTGTGGAAGCAGGTTGTCGAGTGATTAGGGGCTCGGGTACCCGTTTTCCCGTATTAGCAACCTTTGCAATTTAGCGCAGCTAATACTCGAGCCTTTTGGCATTCCCTGCGGGGCAGTTCCAGGCGATAGGGCACCCTGTCCTCGAAGATGTCAAGTTTCTGTTTGTGGGTTCGATCTCCCTGGCGACAACAAGGCGGTTGAAAACGGAGGCTAATCTCACCTTTAGGCACTGCAATGTCACGCATGCTCTCAGTGCGAGGGGGTGTGCCCCCAAAATGGGGTCATTTTCAAAGCCTCGCCACTACTCAAGCTAGTCAAACACCTTCTGGCCTCCAGCGGGAAACCCAGACTACACAACGACAAGATCGGCTGTGTTCCGCTGTAGATAGCCACCAGCGGGTCCTTTTGAAGCCGAGGAGTGTTCTCAGGGGTCACAGATAGCCCTACTTGGCCACCCCGCCTGCAGCGCCTGCAGTGGGCAGGCACACATTGTAAATAGAGTGGGTGCAGCAGGTGCACCCTGCCTTTACCAGCAGTACTAATTAAGAATACAGGTTGACCCAGGAAAACGGAAACTAAGAGAGGGGAAAATGCCAAAGATCACGGGTCTGGAGTTCGTGGAGTCATCGGTGCGAGCAATGCAGAAGTTATCGCCGTTTCATGAGGAAACAAGACGTGGTCAGTCCATGCAGAGACGACTCGTAGCCAGCAGGACCTTTTGTGAAAAGGTCTCTGGTGACGACCTGATCGGTTTCTTTCTCGCCCTAATGACAGAGGAGGAGAAGGTTGACATCTGGAAGCGCCTTTCTGGTAGGCTTTCAGAAGCCTTCAACAGCCTTGACGACGAGGCGAGCCGAGTTTTTTGCCAAGGTTTCGGACAAAATGCCACTGGGCGAGTCAGATACTGACTGCTCAAGGTGTTCAGACGACATTGGCTCAAGTGCTTCCAGTGATGAACAGGAGACCGTGGCCGAGAAGATGCAGAAAAAGAGGACAAAGAAGAAAGAGATGTTTGCCAAGATGGCAGACCAGGAAATAAAAAACAGGGCCCGGGGAAAACATCCACCCAAGGAGAAGCCATCAGCAAAAGCCCAGGCCAAACCGCGTCCAAAGACATCCAAGTCCAGTGAACGGAGTTCAGATGCAGCCCCTCCAAGCAAGCGTCAGAAAAAGTGAAGTCGCCATCTCCACCTCTTGGTTCTTTTGCATTTTTCCACCTTATATTCTGCGTTTTCCTGGTAAGCACTGTGTTCTCAAAAGCGGGTGAAGCCGGATTCTAGGCAGGGCGCACTTGCACACCGCACATTCTAAGCGTGTGCCTGCCCACTGCTGGCGCTGCGCACATGGGGCTAACTGTGACCCCCGAGAGCATTCTTCGGCTTCAAGAGGACCCGCTGGTGGCTATCTACGGCGGAACACAGCCGATCTTGTCGTTTGGAAGTCTGGGTTTCCCGCTGGAGGCCAGAAAGTGTTTGACTAGCTTGAGTAGTGGCGAGGCCCGAAAATGACCCCATTTTGGGGACTCTCCCCCTCGCGCTCCAGGGGCCTACCTGGGCCTACCTGGGCCCACCTGGGCCTACCTGGGCCCACCTGGGCCTATTCGTGGGCCTTCAGAGACCCCTTTACCTCGACTCAGCCCGCCAAAAACCGTTTGGGAACCGTTTTGGGCCACACAGGTGGGGGTTCGGGGCCAGTATGGGCTGACATGAAAAAAGGTTTTATTAGTGCAAAGGGGGGGGGGGGGGTTTTGGCATCGTACCATATCTACATTTGGACTGTCAGTCCAAATTTGGAAAGGCCGGCGGGGAAAAAGAAGAAACAAAATGGCACCATCACCCGGCCCCCGGCAGAGGTGGCCAATGTGCAATCCGAGGCACTTATAGGGCCCAGCTCTGTCGTGAAGATACGTGGCGTCGCGCTGTATTGAGCCCACACCGCGGGGGCGTTCTGCGCCCGGTGGGTCTGGCCACCTGCACCTGAGAGCGGCGCTCCCGAGGGTGGTCGCGCCCTTGTTCGCGGATCACTTGGCGGCGGAGTGTTGTTTTTTACATGAGCGCCAGCTTGGAAGGAAAATGCTCGACAACAGCTGCCAGACAAAGAACCGAAGGGATCCCCAAGTGCTTGCTGTAACTACCGAACCACGTGTTGAACGGACGTGAGGTCATGCGGGTCTACCCAACACGACAAATCACACAAACGCAACAGGTCAAAAGTCCTGAGTGAGAAAACAACACACGGTGGTGTCAGCGAAGAACAAATCAGATTGTGGTGCCACCGGCACCACAGGTGCCGGTTCGGTTCCCTCAAAAGACTTTTTACACGACCAAACAAATTTTGTGCCCTTATATCCCACTTCAAACAAATTTTGTGCCCTTATATCCCAATCTGGGATATAAGGGCACAAAATTTGTTTGAAGTGGGATATAAGGGCACAAAATTTGTTTGAAGTGGGATATAAGGGCACAAATTTGTTTGGGGTGGGATATAAGGGCACAAAATTTGTTTGAAGTGGGATATAAGGGCACAAATTTGTTTGGGGTGGGATATAAGGGAAATTTACCGAAAACAACACACGGTGGTGTAAGCGAAGGAGGAACCGTGTATTACTTGTCACAAGACAAGTCATAGTAGTTGTCATGTTATGACAAGCACGTGGCGCATTCGATTTTCCCACAGTACCCCCACGAGCACCAGACGATCATGAAACGTGGCGAAATCCACCGCAAAGCCTGAAATCTCCACGACCAAGGGTGCCAGCGGGTGCTGGGGACAGGGGGTTATGCACTGCAGCGGTTGGGTGAGGTAACTCAGGGATTTATACGCCGGTCTAGATGGGCGGGTCACCCGTCCATCCTCAAAAAAAAAAAAAAAAAAAAAAAAAACCCACGGGCTGGCGGGTGTGGGTAGGCTACCACAGCAGTCATAGGGGGTCATGGGGGGGCCCATAGGGGGTCCATAGGGGGGTCATGGGGGGGTCCATAGGGGGTCCCAGGGGGGTCATAGGGGGGGGGGGGTCATGGAGGCGAGCAAGCGGCCCAACCCGGCGAGACACAGCCGAACTTCCAACCGCAGTGGTGGATTCTATCACGCCCAACTCAGGATGGGGCCGGGACAATGCCGGGGAAAAGGAAGGACATGCTAGGGCAACATACGTTGTTCAGCTCCTGGAAGAGACAGTGCACGGCACTGTATTCTCCAACTCTTCCTTGTAATCCAACTGCTGTGTTTTCCCCCTCACGCGCCCTTTGCCGGACAACTGCTGGTTCTCCCACCTCTCTGCTGCACCCTCCACCCTCTGGAACATCTGGCTCGGAATCTATACACGGTGCGCAGTGATGCACGGTGATGCACAGTGATCCACGCTAGTGCGGTGTGCACAGTGACACGATAGCGCATGGTGGTGCATAGTGATCCACAGTGGAGGACAGTGGTGGCACTAATTTTCGGGCCCTCAACGACTTTGCAGGGCTGGCTGGGGTGGCTGGACAGGCTGGACCACCACTGGGGGGGGGGGGGTCTGGGGGGTCGACAAACACGTGCTCGGCACCCCGGTGCAAAAGACGGGTACCCGTCCATCTACATGGACTATTGCTCTAGGCCGAAATCCCCTTATAAATCCCTGAGGTAACTCACCCAAAAAAAAAAAAATCGAAAATCGGGTGGGAGGTTGGGTTGATTTACACTACCTCGGATTGGGTTGGGCAGGAGTTTGGTGTCTGTAATCTTGGGTTGGGCGGAGGTTTTGGGTGTCTGTAGTGGGAATTATTTCTCCTATTCTGGCTGTGCTACAGAAGAAGGGTGAGACCTTTCATCAGAACAATCATCAGTAGGCTAGGTGTCTTCTGGAGGAGAACACTGGCTGCAGAAGGTCCTGCCTTAGCCAGGACATCAGATTCTGAGGCACCATGTACCATACCGTCTCCCAGGGGGCGGTGCCCCCATAAACTATCTACAAGATTTCGAATTTTCGCCAGAGGCCTGTTACCAGACATCAGTTTCTGTTACAGGTTCCGAACAAGACAGAATCTGAAGTGCCATGTACCGTACCGTCTCCCGGGGGGCGGTGCCCCCCGAACCCCCCCTGCATTAAGACTCACCAGAGAAAATGGGCTTGGTGTCTAGTCTGAAGAAGGTCCTGGCTGGGGAGACAAAAATAAAAAAACCCGGACCCCCCCCGGTCTTCAAACCCAAGAAACATTTTCCTCCCCCGGTACAAACCCGGAAAAACTCCAAGGTGGATTGCACCAAGGTAAATTTCCCCTATATCCCACCCCAAACAAATTTGTGCCCTTATATCCCACTTCAAACAAATTTTCTGCCCTTATATCCCACTTCAAACAAATTTTGTGCCCTTATATCCCAATCTGGGATATAAGGGCACAAAATTTGTTTTGTCGTGTAAAAAGTCTTTTGAAGGAACCGAACCGGCCACCCATGGTGCCGGTGGCATGTGTGCTTTGACTCGGCCACAACGTCCAAAAATTCCAGGGCAAATTTTTCGACCAAAATTTGCCCCAACATTTTGCCCAACTAGATTATGACCAAGAATCTGGGGGTGGATTCCCAATACATCACTCATTCGCATCTTTTTTCCCAAACATCACTCATTCGCAACTTCTTTCCCAATACATCACACACGGTCAACTTCTTTCCCAATACATCACTCATTTACAACTTCTTTCCCAAAACATCACTCACCTGCAACTTCTTTCCCAATCCATCACTCATTTAAACTTTTTCCCCGATACATCACTCATTTGCAACTTCTTTTCCAACACATCACTCATTTGCAACTTCTTTCCCGATACATCACTCATTTGCAACTTCTTTCCCGATACATCACTCATTTGCAACTTCTTTCCCGATACATCACTCATTTGCAACTTCTTTCCCAGTTGGTCACTAATTTGCATTTGGTAGTGATTGCAACACAAATTGTATTCGTTTCCTGTCTCGGGTTCAATCCTCATTGCCACCATCGTCATGCTGTCTCTCTCAAGCTGTCGAGTCGACTTAGCTGCAAGTAAGCCACTGCAAGGAATCAAGAAGAGCGAATGAAATGCGTCTTGTAGTGCAAACAAAGCCAGGCGGCCAATGAAGGGGATCTTTGCTGAAACGGCACAAGAGAGAAAAAGAAACGAGAACTCAGAATGCCCAGTGTGGCTCCTGCGCCAGCCGCGCCAGAAAACCCTGTTTTCTGGCGCGTTTGGCGCGATTGGCGCGCCCTTAGTGTTTTCACCAGGAATTGACAACTTTTTCATGTTGGGTTCATCATTCGTCCATTTTCTCGGCGATCCCGGCGTGCCTTCCGACAAAATTGTTGTTCGATGAGAAGATCGATGACGAAATCTTCCAGAGAACCTGTTCTCAGAGGGTGTCAACCTATTCTGGTGCCTTCCCACACCCCTGTCCTTCCAGAGCCACTGAAAAACAAGCTTTTCACAGGGGATCGATCCCTGCAAGCAGCCTTTTTGGACCGGTTTGGACGTGTTCGCCATGGTAATCCATGGTACCCTGCGGCAATGCAAGGCCGACGAACCACAGGGATCCACTTACGGCAGGGACCATGCTAATCTTCTCTGTATCGATCTAATTTAGCGGGTGTCCCATTTCTGGTACGCAGGGAAAACCTGCTACACGGGAGCCAAGCTTACGTGCAGTGACGGGCTACGGGTCGATTACCCAACTAAGGCATCAACTTGATGATCAAGTCGTGAGGCGCACCTTTGGGGCTTGCCGCTTGCGCTGAGCACAAGCTCGTCGAGACGGTCGCAGATCGGACGGGGTTGTAGCACTGTGCTGCCTCCGACTCAAGCTTTGCAAGCTGTGGTTGACCGTCACGTTCCTGGACTCGGACTCCGGGCTGGAGCGGCCTTTTTCCTTTTTCTGATTTCGGTCATTCGATTGACTCACTGTACACAAATTAATTCCTCGTCGAATGCATTTTACGTTCAAGTGACACACCTCAGGCCCCTATTATGTTCTTTTCCGTAGCTCATGATGACATTCGAGTGACACGACACTGTCAGAATTCGGTGGAAACCTGAATTTGAGTCTGAACTTCAGCCAAATGCAAATGAGTGACCGAACGGGAAAGAAGTTGTAAATGAGTGATGTATCGGGAAAGAAGTGTACATGAGTGATGTATCGGGAAAGAAGTGTAAATGAGTGATGTATTGGGAAAGAAGTTTGAACGAGTGATGTATCGGGAAAGAAGTGTGAATGAGTGATGTATTGGGAAAGAAGTGTAAATGAGTGATGTATCGGGAATCCACCCAAAATCTGGACCCAAAAAATTCGACCAAAAATCTCGACCAAAAATAACGCTAAAAATTTCGATGCCAAAAAATTGGACCAAAAAATTTGGACCAAAAATCTCGACCAAAAATTTGGACCCAAAGTTTCGACCAAAAATTTCGACCAAAAATTTTGGACCCAAAATTTCGACCCCAAAAATTGGACCCAAAAATTTCGACCAAAAATTTGGACCCAAAATTTGGACCCAAAATTTCGACCAAAAATTTCGGACCCAAAATTTCGACCCCAAAAGTTGGACCCCAAAAATTTCGACCAAAAATTGGACCCAAAATTTCGACCAAAGATTTGGACCAAAAATCTCGACCAAAATTTTCGACCCCAAAAATTTGGACCCCTAAAATTTGACCAAATTTTTTGACCCAGTCCACCCCCTTCCATCCGTTTTTGGTGTTTCCTTGTCCGTAGGCATAAAGCTGGCTTCAATGCCCCACCCGAGACGTCTCAAGACGTTCTGGGTGCCTCAGAGCGACTGGTTGCACCGTTTCACAACTTCAAGCTGGCCACCGCGGCCACACTCGATCCCCGATCGGGTGCCTCAACTTGGGAGGCTCAAGCAAGTACTCAAGAGAACCGCATCAGAGCCAGGTGCCTGGCTGCACCGTCTGACCGTGCGGCGTGTCACGGCGTGCCACGCTGACGTTCGGGGCTAATCGCGGTGACAGAACTGTAGTAGCTGGCCAGATGCTACAGCCGAGAGTCAGGCGAGACAACTGATCTCATCAGACTCATGATCCGTAAGCGAAGATTACTGCAGTGAAGGAAGCTGTGTCCACCGTCGTGCAACCGGTGTGTGTGCAACCAGTTGCGGTGCAGGCGTGGGCACAACGACAGTTCATGACTTTAGGAAGCCATTCTTGCGTGAGCTGCAGATTCCGTCTGTCGGCAACAGTGTCCGACTGTGTCGCCACCTTGGGTTGTTAGCCCACCGTCCTCCGCGGTTCTGGCCATCTGTCTTGTAATCTGGGTTCAGTTCCGAGTTTGGTTTCCTATCCGAGGCTATCGGGCACTGGTTCAGTTTCGGGTTGAGGTTCGGTTTCGGGTTCGGTTCTGCCACCATCACTCCTCACCCGAACTTCTGGGTTCGGGTTCGATTTCGGGTTTGGCTCGCCGTGCCAGGGCCCAGGCATGGGCGTCAACTCGCGACACGTGATGTCTCCATGTCACTGCCAATGTCAGGAGCATGGCAGTGCACTCAAACGCCACCTTTCGCTGTTGTTCCTGTCTGTCTGAGCACTCAAACTTTGAGTCAAAGCGCACGCGCCCGCTCTCCTCCTTCGTTCGCTGCTGTGACAGGGGCTGTGCTGCAGTGTGCACGCATGCACGTGGCAATAGCAACAGCAACAGGAGTCCAGCGTCGGGACCCGGCTGGACGAAAAGTTTTTTTTTTCGCCGTAGGTATCCGGATGGTCGAGCCAACCACCCTTGGGTTTCAAGGTGAGTGGTCGGGGGTTCAAGCCCCTCCTCGGCAAGTTTTCCAGCATTTTCCTCGATTCAAATTTGTCAAAACAAGTTTGTGCCCGTATATCCCAGTTTGTGAGCCAATTCACCCACCCCCTGATCGAGCGTAATCGAGTGTAATATAGTGTAATCGAGTGTAGTAGAGTGTAATCGAGTGTAGTAGCTTGGATTAGAATGCAAAGAATCTGTGGCGATAATCTGCATCGCCGACTGCGCGGTTATCTCTTCGCACGTGAAGTGTCATGCTTTCGCCTCTTTAGCTCGTCTTGATCGTCGCGCTCAGGCGCGCGTTTGGTGCTTCGCTTCTTCTTCGATTGCTCGTCGAGGTTCATCGGTTGCGCGTCGATATCTGCTTCTTCTCGGCGCCTGGGCGATGGTCGTGGCGCATCGACGCGTCCTTTGCGTCTTTTCGGTACCGGCTCCGCCGCGGAGTCTGATTGCCGCTTCTTCGCTGGCGTTGGCGCCGTCTTCCCGACCTTCGCTGCTGATGTCGGCGTTGATGTTGCGGGTTCTCGCTCGTCTTCCTCTGCTTCCGGCAGAACGAGCACCACGTTCTCACGTTTCGCCTGTCTCGGCGCTGGCGCGGGACCCTCCGGCTCCGCCTTCCTCTTCTCCGTTGTTGTTTCTTCACCTCTCGCCACGGCCGCCCGGTGGTGCCCTTTCCTGCAGCAGTGCCCGGGTCTCCTACTCCTCAGGTCGGCGTGTTTCTTACAGCCGTCGCACGTCGGCATGCCATGGTCGAGGCATCGGTGGTGATGGTTGCGACAGCACTCCGCTGTCGTCTTACACGTGGCGCACTGCGTCATCCGGTGCTCGGCACACATTTTTACGGCTAGGCCATCACCCTCCCTGTGATGGGCCTGGCAGCACCACGCCACCGACTTGCCCCGGCGCTTGCACACGTCGCACTTCACCTTTTGGTGCCCGGGGCACACCCGCTCACCCCACTTTTCGTGTCGGGGAATCCCTTCCGGCACGAGCCACGGATCCCCTCCGACGACAGCCGACTTCTTGCCTCTCTTCTTCTCCGTAGCGTCATCGAAGGCCGCCCATCTCGCCGCACGCTCCGCCCTTTCTCTTCCGTACGTCGGGAAAAGGTCCATCCCCCACGCCTCGCCGGTGAACGCATGCCGGCTCGCCTTCAGCTGCGTCTCCAAGATTCCCATCGTCTCCTCGCCGCCGCGGAAAATTGGCCTCATCTCGTAGCCCGTGAGGCATGGGGGGGCCCCTACCGTTCTCAATGAACCTATCTTCTCCAGCTTTCTACCCGGCAGAAGCGGCCCCACCCCTTTCCGCTCAAGCGCTTCCCCGATCGTTTTCAGCATCCGCGCCAACATTCTCGCACGGATACACAGCGGCGTCCCACCTGTCGTCGCCACTAAACTGCCCGGTAGATCGAGCCCGGTGTACACTTCGAAGTCTACTGCGAGCTCTGCCGTCGAGACGTCACCCGCTACCGACCAGCACATCCCATCCAGCCAATACTGCAGCGCCCGGAACCACCTCTCTCCTGCGACCGCCGTGAAGGTCCCCGGTCCAGCGATCGCTTCGAAATTCAGCCGGCGCGGGGGGCAGTCGTCAGGGTGCAGTTGTCTCCAGGGGTGGCCGACTGCCCGGTCTCTTCCTTCTCTCTCCAGCCGTCGTCTCTCTTGCATGACTTCCGCCATGAATGTGTGCAGCACTTCGATGTTGATTCGACTTCCCTTCGGCAGAATCCCGTGTTCTTGCAGGCACGGAGGCCAAGTCGAGCGATCTGCGTCAACAATTTCGGCATACTGCTGTTGCATTCGGATTCGCTCATACGCCCGGCACTGCCACCAAATGTGGCCCAGAGTTTCTTCCGTCGCCTCGTCACAGCGTCTGCACAGCCCGTCACCTCCCCACAGCTTGGCAGCATGTGATTCCGTCATCACCGACCCTGCTACGACCTCGGCAACGTCCCGCGCGGCCGTCAGCGTTGTCGACGCCTTCAGCCCGTAGGCATTCGTCGCGGTGTAGTCGACACCCGCCCGTACCCCTCCGAAGTTTGTGCGCCTCTTCTCGAGCTCCCCTAGTCGCCAGCCGTGAATCGCCTTTCTCAGGGTGTGCCCTCGCTCCCCCTTACTCTGTCGCACCAGTCTCAGCACATTCCCTGCCTCGTCCTCGGCGTCGTCGAGATCTTCCGTCCATCGTATACCGAGCTTTTTTGCATGCTCGGCCGCAATACCGATCGGTCCCCATGCGCGGATTCTGCTGCCATACGCCCTTCGAACTGTTGCGACGCGGGCCCTCCATACCGGCCTCCTTCGGCACACTTCTGCAATCATACCGAGCGACCGATACGGTACAGTGTAGTAGAGTGTAGTAGAGTGTAGTCGAGCGTTGTAGAGTGTGATCGAAATTGACACTATTATTTTGGGTTCGACCACTGGTGGACCCCTGGCTGGCCCATGAGCGACCATGTTGACCACTGTCTGGCCCAAGAAGTGCCAAGCACAAGCATACGAGGGACGGAAACCGCAGGTGTGGGCCTTCACCGTGGTGGAGCCAGGCTAGATTCGGGGTGGCGCCCTGGGAGGGACAGGGACGGGGGTAGTCACGCCTTAGTCCCAGGGCCTCTCCCCACCCATCTGTATGTGTTCTCCTGGTCATCGCTACCGCGCTGACCTTTCCCTCAAAGCCCGCTGCCCACTGCCCTGCAAGAGATATGCTTTGCACTCTCTGAATGCCCATTGACTGTGCTCCGCTTCAGCCGACTGCTTTGGAAGAGGTACTGTGCTCCGTTTGGTGCCGACTGCCCTGCCAGAGACGTGCTTGCAGACAGAGGTCGGCCGCCGCTACTTTGGTTTTCTCTCGCGTCTTCCCAGCTCCGCCACCTTCCCAGAGGCTTGGGGAGAGCCACGTGCTCCGGCTGTAAGGGACGAGACCGAGGTGCGACGCTGGCCCCGGTCGCAATCTGTATGTGCCGGCCCGGCCCGATTAGGCCTTTGGAGTACCGCGTGAATGGCGCGATTGGGCCCACGCGCATGCAGCCTGTCTGCTCGCAGTCACGCCGGCCGGCCCGCAACCGCAACCACATTCGCTTGTGCCCACACACCAGCTCTTCTTATCGAGCTAGCGATCCAGCTAAGGAGCACAACCGAGGATCCGAGGCGGAATCATGCCCCACAGTGGCCGCACGAGAGCAGACAGCGATGAAGGCCGCAGGGACAGGGTGTGTCAGCCACAATAACGGCAGGTTCACGCACTACCCATCGGAATGTGACAGCGCAAGTAGGCTCGATGGAAGCACGAAGTGAAGCAGGATAGACGAGCTACGGAGACGAGACGAGTCGAGTACCAGGGGCAGGCCGGGACGATGAACCGCATGAAGCCGAAGAAAAAGTTCAAGAACGAAGCAACACCACAAGCCGCGTGCAGCCAAGCAGACCTCCCGGAACCTACGTGGGCAGTAACGAGGAGCCAACAGATGAGTGTCCACTGAACCCCCTTGTCAATCCCACGAGGGCGTCCGCTCCGGGGCCCACCTGGGCCCACCTGGGCCCATTCGTCGGCCTTCAGAGACCCCTTTACCTCGACTCAGCCCGTCAAAAACCGTTTGGGACCCGTTTTGGGCCACACAGATGGGGGTTCGGGGCCAGTATGGAGTGACGTCAAAAAATATTTTATTAGTGCAAAGGGGGGGGGGGGGGGGTTTGGCATCGTCTCATATGAACTACATTTGGGGGGGAACGGGTATGAAGCTAATCCCCTGGATTTAACCTACATGTGCTCTGGTTAAACCGCTGGCAACGTTCTTTTTAGCTGTGACACAAATACTGTCTCCAGGGAAGCAGAAATGGGTTGTCACAGAAAAAAAAAGAGAGAGAGAGAGAGAGAGAGAGAGAGAGGGATCAAGAACTTCGTGAACGAAGTGAGTGAAGTTTTGGACGAACTTATACCGAAGGGCAGACTTGGCGTGCGGGGGGGTGAACCTGTTGGTCAAGTTACTCAAGTACGAACATTTCCGGAGTTGGGGCTTGCACTGATAAACGAAGCAACGGACGATCAGCATCAACTGACCAAAGGTGATGGAAATGATAAGGCAAAAGTTTCTTGTTCTTCGCGTGTACAGGGTATAAACCTCTCTGGGGGGGTTTTCCTGTATTAGCACTTTTTTCGTTGGCTTCGTTTTCTCTTTCATGTGCAACCGTTGTTCCGGAAATGTTCCCGTCAGTACAGATGTACTATTAAAAAAAAAAAAACACAAAGACCGCAGGAGCACACAGCAACTCCCCTCCCGATAGAGAGAGAGGACACATAAAACAAGTCAAAGGGTGTGGGGTTGTCACGCCTTCGCAGTCCCAGGGCCTCTCTCCTCCCACCTATATGTTTTCTCGCTGTCATCGCTACCGCGCTGACAATTCCGAGAGAGAGAGGGAGACGAGTTCGAGTGCAGGGACCATCTCTCCGGGGAGTATCCGGTCGCCCCACTACTGTCCCGTACTACTACGGCGGGCGTAAGTAGTACGGGACAGTAGTTACGTCGTGGGCGCGGTGCGAGCTGCGGCCCTGTCATAGATGATGATTGCACCGATGGTGGCGCAGCCGGGGGCGTTCTGACCGACGGGCGAGACCGTCTGGCAGGCGTGTGTCGACACAATGTGTCGCGGGCTCTCCTTCTCTTGACAATAGCCCGCCCTATGGCGGCGGCAGCATCTTGACGGAGAGTCTCAACTCCCACTGAACAAAGGATACGTCATGCGGATACTCAGGCACGGCATCGTTCCATCTGCTACGGGCGCAAACTGTTTCCAGCTTGCCCAACATCCATTCAGTCTTCCGTCCAGCCGCAAAGCGTGGGCGGTGTGTACGACCCGGCATAGCCGGAAAAAGACAGGCAATGCGTAGCCAAATCTTTGAACCTGAGTGCAGGGATCTTAAAAGGAGGAAGAAAGGGTTTGGGCAGAACGATGCAGCATCTTTCTGCCGAAACCCCCTGTACGTTCCTCTTGGCACGTGTGTCAGAAAACCTCGTGTGTTTGTGCGCACTTCGTTCAAACCTGTTGTGTTCATCTAACGGGGGTGAGAATTGTACGCTGCCATCGATCGATTTTGTTCTTGGCAAAATTGCATTTGTTGGACCCAAAAAGTCAGAACCACGAGCGAGGGGTTCGGACTGCGTCTCCAGGGTGAAGACATGTCGACAAGGATCATTGTTTGTTGCTGTGAATGGACACGATACGCGTAGGGGTAGACCCGCATGACCTCACGTCCGTTCAACACGCGGTTCGGTAGTTACAGCACTTGGGATCCCTTCGCTTCTTTGTCTGGCAGCTCCGTCGAACATTTTCTTCCAAGGGCGCAATCACAAGGCAAACCTCACGGGAGGTTTCCAACCTTCACACCTATGGCTGGGACTACGAAGTTGAGGGGTGGAAATGAGCGCAGAAGCCTGCAGTACGTGGGATGTATAGTGAATGCGCACGCTCTTTTCTGTTTCCGCGCGCTGGATGAGCCCGAAGCTACTGATCTTGCTGCTGACCACATGAAGTGGTGCATGTGGGGACTCGACGACGAGGGTTTGAACCTTGGGGTCGGTAGTTGCAGATATATCTTCTGAATCGCTCCATTTGAAAGAGTTGTGTTGAATCATGAGATCCCGGGAGTGTGGATTGGGGAAACGGTGAATCGAAGGGTCACCGGATGCTTTCTCTTTTGAATTGAATGGAAGGTATATGTGCTCAACGGTCCCATCTGCACCTAAAATTTCGGTCCTTTAGGCCACGGACACACAAGGCGGACCATCATCAGCGCGGAACCTCAGTGTCTGCAGGCAGGACAGCGGTGTGAGTCTGGTTTGTCCAGCAGCCGTTCGTAGCTCGTCACAGCCAGGACCATCCGTGCTACTAGAGACTAGAGCACAGGAAAATCCGTCGCGGGGGTCGTTGTTATTGGTGCTGGCCTCCGCCGGTCTGGTAGTCCGTGCTACCTCCATTCTTTTACCTCGTTCTCTTCTCTACTCACTACTGTACGTACTCTTTCACTCTTGGACTCTCTTTGGCTACCTACCCCCCCGTGAACATGTCACCCCCCAAAAACCCCTTGAGTATGTCACCCCCCAAGGCCTGAGAGGAGGGGGTGACATACTCAAGGTTTTGTCCTGTTGTCCCAGTGGGGAGTGGCCCCGCGCAGCGGAAATTTTTTTTGAACGGTTTTTTTTTGTGAGTTTTCCGCTTTCACCGCCGCCTTCCGCACCAGTGAGCATGCACAGCAGCAGACTACAATCGGAGCGGTCATCCTCGCCTCTTTGGTTGCTTGCGCGACCGCCAAAGTGACACGTGGTCTTGAAGCAGCCAACAACGTTGTAAATGGGAGGTTTCGCGGGATTCAAAACTTGGGCAACAGCTGTTACTTGGGGGCCATCCTACAGTTCTTCAATGCACAACATGGTCAACCGCATTGCGTCGGTTGCGAATGACGCTTGCAACGACCTCACGACTTTTCTTCAGCAAGACGTCGAGACAGGAACACTGTCTGCCATATTGTCCCGAATCCGCAAGTGTATGCCTGAGAAATTTCAAGGAAACGCCCATCAGGATGCATCGGAACTTCTTGAGAGTGGATTGTTCGGCTTGTTCCCGGTGGCTGCAACTGATGGAACGACCTACTTCGAAACACATCCAGACCTCGCAATGTTATCATTCTGCCAACACGATTTGCTGAAGTGCACGGACTGTGAACAGGAGAAGGAGGTTTGTAAAATTGTTGCAAGTGTCTTGCACTTGCAACCTGAGGGGCGTTCAATGCAGAAGTTTGAGCGAATGCTGAGCCGGAAGCAGCGGCCGAGACACAGCGGCCATTATGTCTGCTGTGCGCGAGAAGGAGAGCAGTGGATCACGTATGATGACAATCACGTATCACTTACGTCATTCATGCCACTGGTCTGCTTTGCGCAACGGTTCAATCATCACTCTCTTCACGTTCGTGCCTGGTCTGCTTTGTACACGTCCGATCGTCAATGTGGCACATTGGTTCGGCCTGCGGCGCGTTATGCCCAGTCGTTCGAGCTTGTTGCTGCTTGTTGCGTTGAGGTCCAGCGCGTCGGCAGGGTCTCACTGCCGGCAGGGGGTCCTGAGGAACTGGGGTTGGAAGTCGGGCGGGTCTTTCAGCATCTGGTACCTTGCCATGGGCCCAGCGTTCTGTCTCTGGTCGGTCGTGTCCTAGAAGGGCTGCTAAGGACGTTTCCCCCCAGCCGAGCCTCTGCCGATGACCTCTGCAGACCCTTAAGTATGTCACCCCCCTTGAGTATGTCACCCCCCAGCGAACTTTTGCACAAAAGGGGGTGACATGTTCACGGGGGGAAAAACTTAGTTTAATGTATAGGCAGAACGCTGCCTCGCATGCATGTTTGATGCTAGCATCAAGTCTTCGTCGAAGAAAGTGTAAAATACATAAAATAGGGGAAAGGGAAAAAGGGTCGCAGGGAGTGTAAGACTCCGCAGGTAGGGTCTGGAACCTTGAGGGACTATTCCTCTTCATTCTTTTTTTCACCGCGGTGTTGTGTGCACCTCGTTCTTTGTCTCTGGTTTCGCTCTTGAACGCATACCAATCCAAAGTTAGAGCTCTTCAGTGGGTCCTTTGGACGGGGACTTTCGGTCCTGTTCCGGTGCTATCACAACTTTCTGGTTCCAATGTATGCATCCTTCCTTCGTCAGATTAAAAAAAGGGGGTTCTGGTTTGGGTTGTGGCTCGTAACCAACCGCCACGGGGCACTGCTTCCACTGAGTGAAAGTGTTTATATCTTCTCAAGGGAGACGATGTAACCGTTCGAAACGAACTTTCCGGCACATGCTTCCCATGAGAGCACTGATACTTGCTGGTGGGGGGGGGGGGGGGGGGGGGGGGGGGGGGGGGGTAGGTAGCCAAAAAAGACTCCTGCGACCGACACCGAGCACATTCGCAATGAATGTGGCCCTGGGCCGCAGGGGTTGTCATGTAGCCCGTATCCGTCACGGGGGGAAACTGTTTCTTGGGTTTGAAGAGCGCGTGGTGTCATTGTCCGCCAAAGTCTAACTGACACGTTCCCTGCCAACTTAACCTTCCCCCCTTCTCCGTCTTTTTAGTACATGCAACGTGTGAGGAAACTGAACCGCCCAAGTAGGACCTTCTAATCATCATGATTTGCCCACCTGAAACCACGTCCAGGATTTGGCTCAGGGTAATGCGGTCAACGAAAACTCTAGTTTCCCTTTCTAATTTCTCCTACTCCCGCGGTGTACGGTTTTTGTTCGATAGTACTGTCTGCCTTTCACGCATGGTTGACCAAGTCTTCTGCAGAGAAGATGAGAGAGAGAAAAAAAAAAGGGGGAGGGGGTAAAAGGGGGTTTCAAGCGAACATTCACTCTAAAAAGGGAAAAGGGGGTGCGTGACTCCTTCTGTTGGGGATGAAACCATGAGGGGCCGGCCCTCTTTCAGCGCACCATCCAAGCGTCCGCCCGGGATCATTAAAGTTCTCCGGATCAAACGGCGATTGGAAAAGTTGACGTGCTTCTTCTTCAAGAAGCTCTTCAACTTATTGGGCTAAACAGCTTTGCGTGTTCACAATGCGTAGCAAAGCAGGTAAGTTCCGCTGATGCGCACAAACAAAAGAAAGCGCCGACCTAAACTTTCGAGAGTTTCTTAGTGTTTCCGGCTGCTTAGCCACGTGCAGTGTGTGAGCAATGAACAGCCCGAGTAGGACGTTCTGATCATGATCATTTGCCAAATTGCCACCTGAACCCACCGTACTGCAGCAGCGATTCTTACTACTGCAGGAGTGATCCCTACCACTGACAGTAGCCATTCTTACTAATGACAGTAATCATATGACTAAGATCAGGAATTGGAGCTGGCGTCGAAAAAGAATCGGGAAGTTGTGTTTGTGTGATTTGTCGTGTCGGGGGAGACCCGCATGACCTCACGTCCCGGTGGTTCGGCAGTTACAGCACTTGGGATCCCTTCTGTTCTTTGTCGGGCAGCATCGTCGAGTATTTTCTTTCAAGCTGGCGCTTTATGTAAAATAAATGGCCGCTCCTGGTCCAGGAACGTGACGGTCAACCACAGCTTGCAAAGCTTGAGTCGGAGGCAGCACAGTGTCACAACCCCGTCCGCTCTGCCCTGCGGCTGACCGTCTCGACGAGCTTGTGTTCAGCGCGAGCGCCAAGCCCCAAGGTGCGCCAAGCCTTGATGCTTTAGTTTGGGAAATCGGTAGCCACTTGACCCGTAGGCCCGTGGCTCTGCAGTACCCGCCGAGCACGTGAAGCTTGGCTCTCGTGTAGCAGGCTTTCCGGCCTTAGCGAGGGGTAAAATCACGGTGGTTTTCTCGGGAGCGACGGGGTAAATAACGTTTGTACGAGTGTTAGTTCTCGTCGGAATAGTATTAATCTTCTAAGATCTTCGATCTTATACGACAAAAAAAAAAAAAAAAAAAAATACTCTCCTCCTCGCCCGTCTCGCTGCTCCGTACTCGCTGCTCTTGTCCTTGCTGCTGCGTGATGCCGGATTGATGGTGCGTAACAAACGTAGAAAGGTCATGCAGAGATTCTCGTGTGTATGCCACGAACGAGGGGTAAAAATACGGTGTTTTTCTCGGGAGCGACGGGGTAATAACCTTTGTACAAGTGTTAGTTCTCGTCGGAATAGTATTAATCTTCTAAGATCTTCGATCTTATACGACAAAAAAAAAACCCCCGGGCCCCATCATTTTTGCGCATGCTTGAGCATGTTGAACCCGAAGACTGTATCGTCGGGGATGCACGTCTCGTCCGCGCGGTGCTGCCTGCAGAAGAGCCGGAGTGCGTCAACTTGTGTGGGGTTGAGTACGAAGGGGTACAGCGGCCGCCGGAGCTGGTGCAGGAAGGCCAGGGCTGTCATGTCGGAGTGGCCGTGGTGGAAGCAGAGGTATGCGGCTGCCAGCAGCCCCGAACGACCGGCTCCGGACTGGCAGTGGAACAGGATGTTGGAGGAGGGCCACGACTTGAAGAGCGCCAGGAGCTGCGACGGCGGCGGAGACTCTCCGTCGGGACACAGAACGTGCTGGATGTGCATGCCGGTCGACGCTATGCCGTCCAATAAGTCGTCTGGCTGCACCATGCCGAAAGTTCGCTTGGCTAGCTCCCACAGGTGCTTGCCCGGTTGGAGAGGCACCTCGTGTATGGTCACGATCGTTTTGATCCCGGCGTCTGAAAGCGCCTTCACCTCGCTACTCCTCCTAGGGAACCCGCTGGCCGCCACCGACGCAGCCTCGCTGAGCCACGTGAAGTTCGGCGGCAGCGTCGCGGCCGCGATCACCGTCGACGGCTTCGGTTCCAGCCACACAGGCCCGCCCCCGGGCCGCAGCGGCTCCTCATCCTGGCCGTTGGCGACGACCATCGCGCCGGAAAATGTTTCGCAGCGTAGCGGGCGGGGGACCGATGATGATCCCCCTCTTCCCCCCCCCGCGCTGTTCCTTCTTTTCTTTTTTTTTTTTTTTTTTTTTTTTTTTCACTGTCTCTGCTTTCCTTCCTTTTTCCTCTGGGGTTTAGCGTTGTTTGTAGACTAGAGTTTTAGAGCGAAAAGTTTGCTTGAGGAACCAAGGAGGCTGTTTCTAGTCGGTGTACTTTCGTCGGTTGGCTTGATTCTGCCTTGCTACCATTCTGGGTATAGCTCTCTTCTGGGTCCTGCCCTGCTCCCTGGCCACAAATACCCGCGTCCGAAAACGCCTTCACCTCGCTACTCCTCCTAGGGAACCCGCTGGACGCAGCCTCCGCTGGGCCACGCGAAGTTCGGCGGCAGCGTCGCGGCCGCGATCACCGTCGACGGCTTCGGCTCCAGCCACACCGGCCCGCCCCCGGGCCGCAGCGGCTCCTCATCCTGGCCGTTGGCGACGACCATCACGCTGGAAAATGTTTCGCGCAGCGTATCGGGCGGGGGACCGATGATTCCCCCTCTTCCCCCGGCGCTGTTCCTTCTTTTTTTTTTTTTTTTTTTTCAATATCGTTGCTTTCTTTCCTTTTTCCTCTGGGTTTTAGCGTTGTTTGTAGATTAGAGTTTTAGAGCGAAAAGTTCGCTTGAGGAACCAGGGGGTTAGGCCGTTTCTAGTCGGTGTTCTTTTGTCGGTTGGCTTGATTCTGCCTTGCTACCATTCTGGGTATAGCGCTCTTTTGGGTCCCTGCCCTGCTCCCTGGCCACAAATTCCCGCGTCCGAAAGCGCATTCACCTCGCTACTCCTCCTAGGGAGCCCGCTGGCTGCCTCGGACGCAGCCTCCGCTGAGCCACGCGAAGTTCGGCGAGCGTCGCGGCTGCGATCACCGTCGACGGCTTCGGTTCCAGCCACAGCGGCTCCTCATGCTGGCCGTTGGCGACGACAATCGCGCCGGAAAATAATTTGCGCAGCGTAGCGGGCGGAGGACCGATGGTTCCCCCTCTTCCCCCGGCGGTGTTCCTTCTTTTCTTTTTTTTTTTTTTTTTTACTATGTTTGCTTTCCTTCCATGCATGGTGCTAACTTGCGGGGAGGCGGACGCTCGAGAAATGGCGAAAAAAAAATCTACGAGCCGTGGTGCCATCCGAGGTAGTGTAATTTTTTTCCCCTCAGCTTGTCTTGTGTGGGGCCGGGGCCAGTCAGCCTTCACTAGCATCAACGTTTGAGCACCTTGTGTGGCTTTTCAGTAGCTGACTTGGAACCCAACCGTCCGTCGCAGTCAGCCTGCGCAATGCACTTTCACTTGTTCGTCCAGATGTCTCCGGCGCCGACCAACGTCTCTTCAAGATCAAGGAGCAGGGCATCCACTTAGTGAATCGCCGGGTTTCGCAGCACGTTTACATCACTTATAGCAGTCAAACTTTGAAACTTTGTTGTGAGCATACGGAGGAAAGGAGTCGCACCCATTCACCACTGCACGGGAGCCTCAGCCTTCCCCGGGAAGTGGCGACAAGGTGTATGCTCTTTACGCTGCCTGGGTACGCCACAATGCCGAGATTCACACATCACCCACGTTTTGCAGCTGGAAGGAGGAAAGAAGTGATGTTAAACGGCATAGAAGCAGCTTGCTCCAAGGACCGCTGGAACGATGCCAAACCCGTGTATCCGCAGGACGTACCCTTCGCCCAATGGAAACTGAAGTTTCCCATCAAGGCGTTTAGCCACCGCCTTAGGCCGTGCCGTGACGTTGTGGGTGTCCATCAAGCTCTCACAGTTCCTTGTATTTCCTCCTGCTTCATCCGGAAGTCGTCCACCGTAACAACCTTTGCACTGGTAGGGCGCCACCTGCCATATCATGACTTCGCACCCACTTCCGTACCCTACTCATGGCCGAGGCCATCGTCAGCAACCCGACGACAGACAGATGCCTCTTGCAATGTCAGTCTCTGGCTGGCGGGTGAGCTCGCCTCGCGGGGGATCGCGCATTGTAGCGCTGTGGGCTCTCTTCTTCTTTGTGACTGCACGGCCAACGGTCTACGTAACGCCTTGATGAGAAACTTCAGTTTCCATTGAGCGAAGAGTACGTCCTGCGGACACACGGGTTTGGCGTCGTTCCAGCGGTCCTTGGAGGCAAGCTGCTTCTATGCCGTTTAACATCAGTTTCGTCCTTCTTGTGGCGTATCCAGGCAGCGTAAAGAGCATAAACCTTGTCGCCACTTCCCGGGGAAGGCTGAGGCTCCCGTGTCAGCAACGCATAAGTCGTTTTGGTGCCGGTGCGTGGACATCAGGGGTTTATACGGGGCTTCGAAAAAATCCTGAGTTCCGGTCTGGGCGTGTTTTTTTTTTTGCTGCAACTGCATGCTGTATGCCACCTTTGCCTCGTTTTGATCAGCTTCATCAAACTGAACAGTCTTTCAACCGATGCCGTTCCGAGAGGTGTCGAAAGGGCCGCGTTCATGAGGAGGCTTGTGCACGGGTACAGAGAGGTCAGTGTGACATCCATGAGAAACAGCTTTAGGGCTGCGGTATAGCTGTAGCGAGTCAGTGTGTTTGCAACAGTTTTGAGCTCCTCGAGAACAGATCTGTGCTCGTCGTCGGCTCGGGGAAAAACCTCATTCCTGAAATCTGCAATGAAGCGGGCATTGAGAAAGGGAGGAGAACGTGCGGATCTGCCTTCCTGGGTTGGTCGGACCTTTTCCTCGCCGTAATGGGCGACAAGAATATCAACAAGTCTGACCGCCTCAGGTTGGTTTCCAGCCACAGGCCCACTCAGGTCAAAAAGGCTGAATCCCTCCATGACACCCAGGTTGCTCTTCAAACCCGAACGAAGGTCAGAGATTAGCCCGTTAACGTAGGGCGTGGCCACTTCGGCATGATAGGCCTGGACTGTCTGGGGTGTCACGCGGGTAAAGCCTGCTAAACCTTCAGTTGCGCGGTTTATCACGACATCGCAAAGGAAGTAGGTCGGGTGATTTTCGTGCAGAAAGTCGTGCAGGGAGTTGGCCTTCTCAACTTCTGAGTACGACTCCTTTGTCCACCGCTCGTACTCCGTGTTTGTCCCCTCTTTCGGGACGTTGGTCTGCCGTCCTGTTTGCCGAGATGCGAGCCCGAACATGCTTGCGATGTCCCGGGGAATCCCCTCCTTCTTTGGATCCACACGCTGTAGCTTCTTTGGTGGCATACTGGCCCTCCCGTTACCGCTCCCACCCGGTAAGCCCCAACCCGAACGCTATGTGGTTTTTTTTTTTTTTTCCCCCAGACCGGAAGAATTTGAGTTCCGGTCTCTCAGACCGCTAAACTAAGCCCGTATAATCCCCTGGTGGACATCTCTCACGCCGGGCTTTTGTCCGGTTCCGGCTGTTTCACTGGGGCTCGCCGAACATGGTCTTCCCTCGTACACAAGTCATGGTTGGTTTTGTTTCGGCGGTTTGTCAGGTTCCAGAATGACACTGGAGACCCCCATGTGCTTCTTGCGTCTGGGGAGCATCTGGACAACTTCAGCTGTCGTTGTATCAGCTGGCACGATCGATGGGGCGGCAACGGAATCTGGTTGTGGTTGCCAGAAAGGACAGGTTCTCATAGCTCTCTTGCTACAAACCCCAGAGAAAGTCACAAAGCTTTCCCCCGGAACCCACCCCTACAGGGGTACATCCTCTGTACAAATAGAGTATAATGGACTATCGCATATTATCGCATGCCGATTATGTGCGATAATGCGATAATTATTATCGCATGCGAATCGTTTGACCACTATGCCTAGGGAACCCGCTGGACGCAGCCTCACGCGAAGAACAATCTGTACATCCTGCCCTCCGCTTACACCGTGGAGCCCCGTCGCCTGCTTCACCCACTCCACCGCGGCCTCCCTGCTCCACTTCATCCCCCTTTTGTTCTTCGCTTACACCGTGGAGCCCCGTCGCCTGCTTCACCCACTCCACCGCGGCCTCCCTGCTCCACTTCATCCCCTTTTTTGTTCTTCGCTTACACCGTGGAGCCGTCGCCTGCTTCACCCACTCCATCGCGGCCTCCCTGCTCCACTTCATCCCCCTTTTGTTCTTCGCTTACACCGTGGAGCGCCGTCGCCTGCTTCACCCACTCCACCGCGGCCTCCCTGCTCCACTTCATCCCCTTTTTTGTTCTTCGCTTACACCGTGGAGCCCCGTCGCCTGCTTCACCCACTCCATCGCGGCCTCCCTGTTCCACTTCATCCCCTTTTTTGTTCTTCGCTTACACCGTGGAGCCCCGTCGCCTGCTTCACCCACTCCACCGCGGCCTCCCTGCTCCACTTCATCCCCTTTTTGTTCTTCGCTTACACCACCGTGTGTGTGTTGTTTTCTCACTCAGGACTTTGACCTGATCCCTTCGGTTCTTTGTCTGGCAGCATCGTCGAGCATTTCTTTCCAAGCTCGCGCCTATGTAAAAATACTCGACGTAGCTGCTTCGACTCCGAATGGAAGGGGGGAAATATAGATGGAAGGGGCAAATACAATACAAACACAATCTGATTTGTTCTTCGCTTACACCACCGTGTGTTGTTTTCTCACTCAGAACTTTTGACCTGTTGTGTTTGTGTGATTTGTCGTGTAGGGGAAGACCCGCATGACCTCACGTCCGTTCAACACGTGGTTCGGTAGTTACAGCACTTTGGATCCCTTCTGTTCTTTGTCGGGCAGCATCGTCGAGCATTTCCTTCCAAGCTGGCGCTTATGTAAAAAAAGTGGACGGGAACCAAAAGAGAGCGATACCGAAGAAGGGCTGGAGCACACGGGCGCGTCGGGGGGTAGAGGGAGGGAGGTGAGTATACAGATACAATGACTAACCTTTTTCCCCAGCGTCCCCACCGCGAACTATAGCCGCATCGTAAGTTGCTATTCGGATCGCGTTCCTTTTCTCGTTGCGTACGAGACCCGCAGGGCTGCAATGCCCACGCAATGCCTGGCTGAAATTACGCAGTGGGGGGCGCAAGAGCAAGGGAACGAGGCGGGCGACCCAAGCACTCCGGGACAGAGAGCCGCGAGTAAACATGGAGCTGCTCCACTCTTTAAACGGGGTTAAGTCTGTGTGCTGTCTTGGATCAAGAACTTCGTGAACGAAGTGAGTGAAGTTCTGGACGAACTAATACCGAAGAGCGGACTTGGCGTGCGGAGGGTGAACCTGTTGGTCAAGTACGAAGAAAAAGAAGAAGAAAAAGGCCGCTCCTGGTCCAGGAACGTGACGGTCAACCACAGCTTGCAAAGCTTGAGTCGGGGGCAGCGCAGTGCCACAACCCCGTCCGCTCTGCCCTGCGGCTGCCCGCCTCGACGAGCTTGTGTTCAGCGCGAGCGCCAAGCCCCAAGGCGCGCCAAGCTTTGATGCTTTAGTTTGGGAAATCGGTAGCCACTTGACCCGTAGGCCCGTGGCTCTGCAGTACCGCCGAACACGTGAAGCTTGGCTCCCGTGTAGCAGGCTTTCCCTGGTACCAATGGTCAAAGTACGAAAAAACAAAGACCGCAGGAGCACACAGCAACTCCCCTCGCAAGAGTTCTCGATGCTGGAGAGCCCCATCCGGTTCGTACGGCGCGTCTGGCGTCGCCGCCGGACGGAGACGGCCATGAGGAGTATCCGTGAGCTGGCATCGGCGAAGACGACAAAGGGAAGCACCGTCGGCTCCCTCGAGCCAATAGCAGGTCTGTGATGCTCCTAAATGTCCTAGGCTGCACGCGCACTACTCTGACGCATTAAATGAGTTTGAGAGCCTTCCGGCTACCTATCTTGAAGAGGATGGGAAATCGGAACTTGCGTCGTGATGAGGATCGATGATTGCAATTATTCTCCTTGAATGAGGAATGCCTAGTAGGCGCAAGTCATCAGCTTGCACTGATTACGTCCCTGCCATTTGTACACACCGCCCGTCGTTGCTACCGATTGGCTGTGGGATAGAGCTTGGGAGAGGGAAGCTCGTTCTTGGCAACAAGTTCAGCGCCCATACCCGGGGCGGCAGACCTCCTGCAGTCCATCGTGCGGCGTGCTGTAATGCCTCGAGGCACCAAGGTCAACTGTAAGCGGTGCGCGGAGACGGCGACCGCCCAGCATATACTGCTGGCAGACGCAAACGCGAAGAAACGAGCGAAGGGTCATCCAACGATGGCTCCGGTCGGGAGGCCACAACGACGCCCACTCGTAGGCCGCCTCCGCGGCGGCGCAACAGACGCGTTCCATCTGCTGTGACGTAGACACGGAGTGAGTACAGTACGTTGACAAAGAGTTGTTTCGGTTGTCTTCCTACTCCCTGGTGACCGCTGCCGCCACGTGGTTGCTAGCATCGCACGGGTTCTGCGTACAGCTTGTGGTAGAAGTCCTGGCGGAGCGCGCTACTACGCTGCGGCAACCAATCGGTAGTTTCTTGTAGACCGACACCAACCAGTTGATGACGCTGACAAAGAGTTGTTTTGGGTGTCTTCTTGCTCCGGATGACGACAGCTAGCATGATCGTGCGGGTTCTGCACGAACAGCTTGCTGTAGAAGTCTTGCTACTACGCTGCCCGCAACGACTTCAGTCGACCAACCGGTAGTTTTTGTAGTAGACCGACTCCAACCAGTTGATGTAGTACAGTACGTTGACAAAGAGTTGTTTCGGTTGTCTTCCTACTCCCTGGTGACCGCTGCCGCCACGTGGTTGCTAGCATCGCACGGGTTCTGCGTACAGCTTGTGGTAGAAGTCCTGGCGGAGCGCGCTACTACGCTGCGGCAACCAATCGGTAGTTTCTTGTAGTAGACCGACTCCAACCAGTTGATGTAGTACAGTACGTTGACAAAGAGTTGTTTCGGTTGTCTTCCTACTCCCTGGTGACCGCTGCCGCCACGTGGTTGCTAGCATCGCACGGGTTCTGCGTACAGCTTGTGGTAGAAGTCCTGGCGGAGCGCGCTACTACGCTGCGGCAACCAATCGGTAGTTTCTTGTAGACCGACACCAACCAGTTGATGACGCTGACAAAGAGTTGTTTTGGGTGTCTTCTTGCTCCGGATGACGACAGCTAGCATGATCGTGCGGGTTCTGCACGAACAGCTTGCTGTAGAAGTCTTGCTACTACGCTGCCCGCAACGACTTCAGTCGACCAACCGGTAGTTTTTGTAGTAGACCGACTCCAACCAGTTGATGTAGTACAGTACGTTGACAAAGAGTTGTTTCGGTTGTCTTCCTACTCCCTGGTGACCGCTGCCGCCACGTGGTTGCTAGCATCGCACGGGTTCTGCGTACAGCTTGTGGTAGAAGTCCTGGCGGAGCGCGCTACTACGCTGCGGCAACCAATCGGTAGTTTCTTGTAGTAGACCGACTCCAACCAGTTGATGTAGTACAGTACGTTGACAAAGAGTTGTTTCGGTTGTCTTCCTACTCCCTGGTGACCGCTGCCGCCACGTGGTTGCTAGCATCGCACGGGTTCTGCGTACAGCTTGTGGTAGAAGTCCTGGCGGAGCGCGCTACTACGCTGCGGCAACCAATCGGTAGTTTCTTGTAGACCGACACCAACCAGTTGATGACGCTGACAAAGAGTTGTTTTGGGTGTCTTCTTGCTCCGGATGACGACAGCTAGCATGATCGTGCGGGTTCTGCACGAACAGCTTGCTGTAGAAGTCTTGCTACTACGCTGCCCGCAACGACTTCAGTCGACCAACCGGTAGTTTTTGTAGTAGACCGACTCCAACCAGTTGATGTAGTACAGTACGTTGACAAAGAGTTGTTTCGGTTGTCTTCCTACTCCCTGGTGACCGCTGCCGCCACGTGGTTGCTAGCATCGCACGGGTTCTGCGTACAGCTTGTGGTAGAAGTCCTGGCGGAGCGCGCTACTACGCTGCGGCAACCAATCGGTAGTTTCTTGTAGTAGACCGACTCCAACCAGTTGATGTAGTACAGTACGTTGACAAAGAGTTGTTTCGGTTGTCTTCCTACTCCCTGGTGACCGCTGCCGCCACGTGGTTGCTAGCATCGCACGGGTTCTGCGTACAGCTTGTGGTAGAAGTCCTGGCGGAGCGCGCTACTACGCTGCGGCAACCAATCGGTAGTTTCTTGTAGACCGACACCAACCAGTTGATGACGCTGACAAAGAGTTGTTTTGGGTGTCTTCTTGCTCCGGATGACGACAGCTAGCATGATCGTGCGGGTTCTGCACGAACAGCTTGCTGTAGAAGTCTTGCTACTACGCTGCCCGCAACGACTTCAGTCGACCAACCGGTAGTTTTTGTAGTAGACCGACTCCAACCAGTTGATGTAGTACAGTACGTTGACAAAGAGTTGTTTCGGTTGTCTTCCTACTCCCTGGTGACCGCTGCCGCCACGTGGTTGCTAGCATCGCACGGGTTCTGCGTACAGCTTGTGGTAGAAGTCCTGGCGGAGCGCGCTACTACGCTGCGGCAACCAATCGGTAGTTTCTTGTAGTAGACCGACTCCAACCAGTTGATGTAGTACAGTACGTTGACAAAGAGTTGTTTCGGTTGTCTTCCTACTCCCTGGTGACCGCTGCCGCCACGTGGTTGCTAGCATCGCACGGGTTCTGCGTACAGCTTGTGGTAGAAGTCCTGGCGGAGCGCGCTACTACGCTGCGGCAACCAATCGGTAGTTTCTTGTAGACCGACACCAACCAGTTGATGACGCTGACAAAGAGTTGTTTTGGTTGTCTTCTTGCTCCGGATGACGAGAGCTAGCATGATCGTGCGGGTTCTGCACGAACAGCTTGCTGTAGAAGTCTTGCTACTACGCTGCCCGCAACGACTTCAGTCGACCAACCGGTAGTTTTTGTAGTAGACCGACTCCAACCAGTTGATGTAGTACAGTACGTTGACAAAGAGTTGTTTCGGTTGTCTTCCTACTCCCTGGTGACCGCTGCCGCCACGTGGTTGCTAGCATCGCACGGGTTCTGCGTACAGCTTGTGGTAGAAGTCCTGGCGGAGCGCGCTACTACGCTGCGGCAACCAATCGGTAGTTTCTTGTAGACCGACACCAACCAGTTGATGACGCTGACAAAGAGTTGTTTTGGGTGTCTTCTTGCTCCGGATGACGACAGCTAGCATGATCGTGCGGGTTCTGCACGAACAGCTTGCTGTAGAAGTCTTGCTACTACGCTGCCCGCAACGACTTCAGTCGACCAACCGGTAATTTAGTAGACCGGCTCTACGCCGGAAGACGGGCGCTGACAAAGAGTTGTTTTGGGTGTCTTCCTGCTGCCTGGTGACCGCTGCCGCAACGACTTCAGTCGACCAACCGGTAGTTTTTGTAGTAGACCGACTCCAACCAGTTGATGTAGTACAGTACGTTGACAAAGAGTTGTTTCGGTTGTCTTCCTACTCCCTGGTGACCGCTGCCGCCACGTGGTTGCTAGCATCGCACGGGTTCTGCGTACAGCTTGTGGTAGAAGTCCTGGCGGAGCGCGCTACTACGCTGCGGCAACCAATCGGTAGTTTCTTGTAGTAGACCGACTCCAACCAGTTGATGTACGCTGACAAAGAGTTGTTTTGGTTGTCTTCTTGCTCCGGATGACGACAGCTAGCATGATCGTGCGGGTTCTGGACGAACAGCTTGTTGCAGAAGTCTTGCTACTACGCTGCCCGCAACGACTTCAGTCGACCAACCGGTAGTTTTTGTAGTAGACCGACTCCAACCAGTTGATGTACGCTGACAAAGAGTTGTTTTGGTTGTCTTCCTGCTCCCTGGTGACCGCTGCCGCCACGTGGTTGCTCGCATCGTACGGGTTCTGCGCGTACAGCTTGTTGTAGAAGTCCTGGCGGAGCGCCTCGTGCTCGTTCGCGGTCCGGAGCTGGTTCTGCTGCGCGATGAGCTCATCCCGGAGCTTCTTCTCCCGAGCGAGGAACGCCTCCGCCCTCGCAACCGCAACGTCCGTGGCGGTGGCTGCAGGGCATCCCTTGTACGCGGAGACATAGTCCTCGGCGTCGGACATGTTTTTAGAGTGAAATTGTTGTGTTTCCGACGACGAACACCTTTTTAGAGCTCAAGTTCGCTTGGGATTCCGGAATTTAGGGTTTCCGTGTGACCGTGATGAATGGGTTCTTTCTTAGAGCAAGTAAGGGCTATGTGGGTGCGGGTTGTTTGTGTGTCCGACGATCCCGAATGAACGTACAGATTGGTGTATTTCGACCTTTTGTGTGCTTGTGAAGTTCAGCTTAGTGCGTGCTTGTGGTGATCAGTGGGGTTCCCAAAAGCTATGTTTTTGTGGTATCGGTGGTTACACGAGGTAAGAGGATCGGTGGGTACCTTGGTTGTTGGTCATTGGTGGTTTCGGCCATTGTCCTCATACCTTCCCTCCTCAGTATGGTGCCGCAGTAGGTGACTGTCTGTCTTCTTGGTACCGTCTGACCGTCTCTTTTCGTGAATTTGTGGTGTGCTCATGGTCTTTGTTTGTTTGATCTCCAACGACAGCGAGTGTCAGAACTAGCATTCTAACCTCGACTAACCCAAACTACAGTCCACAGCAGACAACACGGCCATCGCCCAATCGCCGTAAAGAAGCAACTAACGACGGGTGTCAGAGACCCCACCGTGCGCCAAAGCAAGTCAAGCAAGTCCGATCCCGCCGTTCGTGCGAAAGGGCGAAACAGATTATTGTCCTATAATTGACCAGGCCCCCATGCCGCCTTCTGCACAACAACGCGGCTACTATGGTTTACTGTGGGATTTGGAGCAAAGCGCATGGCAGGATGAGCACCTACCCGAACCGAGTTTGGCTAGCAGGCACACACACAAACACACGAAATCTCGCAGTCTTTCAGGCCTCCGGACTCGGAAAAGCGATGAGTCTGATGGAGATAGGCAATGCCTACAAGAAGGTAACAGGACGGTCGTGGTTTTACGGCCACGAATGTGCGACCACACTCGGGGGAACAATTGTCAGGGGGGGCTTCGCGGCGTGCGCAACTCTCAGAGGCGGTTGACACGGTCATCCTCGGCATCCGGGAACACACACGGACGCTAAGGCCGGCGCGGACTGAGACCACATTGTTCCCTCAACATCTGGGCAGCAACTTATGTCCCAGAGAAAGCATACCCCGCACGATGGGCGCAAGGGAAGACCGACTGGAAGGCAAGAGTCGAGATGGTAGACAAGGTTCCGGGCGCAGGAGCGTGCAGAGCGGCGCGACCGAAGAAGGCCCCGGAGGACGCGGTGAACACGGCTCGCCCCGGCGAAATATGTGCGCTACATAGGAAGCCCCGATGCAAGGGATGAGCGAAGAAGCGCCTGCCAGCGGAGACCTGTTGCCGGTATAAACAGCACCATCATGAAGGAGATGGCCTGAGGCCGCGGGTGCAATTCTGTACAGCCCACAAACTGGAGCGTTGCGCGCACACACACACACACACACACACACACACAGTCGCGGCGGGCGCAACTTTCGGATGAGACGGACGAGGTGATCCTAGGCATACGGGAACATGTGCAGAAGATGGGCACAGCGCAGGCGGAGACCAACTTGTACCCGCAGCACCTGGCGTGGGCGGCAACCTATCTGCCGGAGAAAGCCTACCCTGCAGGATGGGAACAAGGAAAGACTAACTGGAAACAGAGAGTGGAGATGGTAGAGAGAGTAACAGGCGCTGGACCTCGCAGAGGGTCACCACCCAAGAAGGCACCGGAAGACGCGGTGAACACATCCCGCCCTGGAGAAATATGTGTGCAACACCGGAAACCACGCTGCAAGGACTGTACAAAGAAGCGTTTGCCGGCGGAAACCTGTTGCCGGTTCAAACAGCACCACCGTGAGGGGGACGGCCTGCGACCACGAATGCTCTTCTGCCCTGCCCACAGATTGGGACGCTGCGGTGATTGCACAGCGGGCGGCCTGGAGATCGTGCATTGCTGCCAAAGGCATCACCCACAGAAAAACACAGACCCCCACGCACAGCCTGGGGGAGCATCTGCAGTAACGTGAAACCGGAAGAAGCGTGGACGTCTCTCGTACAGGAAGGCACCACGTTAAAACGGGTCCGCAACACACACACACACACACACACACACACACACACACACACACACACACACACACACACACACACACACACACACACACACACACACACACACACACACACACACACACACACACACACACACACACACACACACACACACACACACACACACACACACACACACACACACACACACACACACACACACACAAAAACCACATAGCACACACTCTATTGACTAAGATGAACGCGGACAACCTCCACGCGGTCCCCCTGGGTCCCGGAGCAGCTGGCTCGGGAAGCGAAACGTCCGCGTCGGTGCGTGTGGTGCATCTGCCAACGTTCAAGCAGTTCTCACTGCAATTGAGCGGGTTGAAGGGCAAGGTAGGTGCCTACGAATCTGTCATCGAACAGATTGGGTGGACGGGGGCACGGGTCAGGATGCGGCGCGGCGCGGCGCTAATCGAAGCCTCGACACCACCACCAGCGCAGAGGGTGCGCGTCGGCGACGAAGAAGCCGACATCGTCGACCTCGAGGAGCAGGAGAAGCGGCAACGCGAAGAGCAGAGGCAAGAGAGGGTGCGCAGCCTCGAGCAGCAGATCGAGCGCCTAACCACGGCAAACCCGCCTCAGCGCCTCCCTGACAACAGCGCCCCAAAAGGCCGCACGTACTCAAAGGCGGAGTTCGTGGCGGAATTCGGGAAGAAAGAAGCGGAGAGGGAGTGGCGCGCGGCTCTGAAGGCGCACACAGAGGGCCGGAAGAAGCAGACCGCACGCCTACGGGCTCTGCTGAGCGAGTTGCAGCCGAAGGCCGAAGGGGCTGGCGACGCGACCATGCAGGACGACGAGGGTGCGGCCCGCCCTGGTGACGAGACTGCCCAGGCGTGGCAGGCATGGGCGCACCAGCAGCAGCGACATCGGGAGGTGTGGGAGAGAGCGCAAGCCGAAGCCCGAGCCGCCTGGGAGGCCAAGTACGAGAAGCGGCTGCAGAACTGGGCGGATGCCCAGGTCTGCATAGCAGCGCAGAGAGAAGAGGCGGCGATGGTGCGCCAGATGCAATGGATGGCTGAGGTCGAGAGGAAGCTCGATGCCTTCGAAGCAGAGACGTGTGCCCGGATCCAGTCACTGGCCCCAAGAGCGGCGCCTGCCGCCGCACAAGCAACGGCCTCACCAGCAGCAGCAGCGCAGGTCCAGCCAGCGCAGCCAAGCCCGAGCAAGAAGGAACTGAAGAAGGCGGAGGCGAAGGCTAAGAAGGAAGCCGCCGATAAGGAGTTCGGAGAGCAGCTAAAGCGGCTAAATGAGGCCACGAACAGGGCAGCTGAGGCCGGGCCAAAGGCGGGCGAGGCCGAGCCGATGGCGAAGGAGGCCGAGCCGAAGGCGAGTGAGGCCGAGCCGAAGGCGAAAGCAGTCAAGGGCGGAAAGCAGCAGACCATCAAAGGGATGCTGAAAGGGAATAGGTACAATCCGCTTGAGAGCTAGGTCGCGGGGCGCCCCGGAGAAAGCCCAGTCGCTAGCAACCATCATCATCATCACCATCATCATCACCAATCAGCTAGCGATCAAGCCAGGGCAACCCGGGGCGCCGAACGCCGATCAAACAACTCAAGCGGACGATGCTCTTGGGCTGCGGATGCCACAAATGAGCCGACGCCAGCGGAAAGCGGCGATCGGCTACTAGACAAGGCAGCCGCGGTTTTCGGAGCAAGACGTGAGGCAGTGGAAAAGGACGGGAACTGTCAGTATCAGGCACTGATCCGCGGCGGCAGGCTGAACCTTACGGCTGCCGCCTTGCGACAGAAAGTCACACGACAACTCCGGACTAACCCGCCTACGCCTTTTGTTCCCGAAACCCCAAAATCCTTTGCTGACTACCTCTTCGAGGTTGCAGCTGACGGGGTCTATGGGGATCACTACACCCTCCAAGCGGCTGCAGAGGTGTTAAAAGCAAGCGTGTGGGTCCTGTCGACGCGGAACTTGACTCAGCTCAGGTGCGAAGGAAGGGCGGCAAGGGCAACCCGTGTCGTCGTCCTGACGTATCGGCCGGAGCATTACGATGCGCTGGCTCTGCCGCACAGGGTATTGCAGAGGATTGCGACGGAGGAAGGGGGCACGTCGACTATTCCGTTGCAGCAGCTCGAAGCAACAACAGTCGCGCGAGTCCCACGGGAGAGCCACAAATCCCGAGGGATGGTAACCCTTGCGACGACTAACCTCGGTTCGCTGAACTCGAGATGTCACAGCGTGGCAACGCTGCCGGCGGACATCATCGCGTTACAGGAAACCCGGGCAGGGCCGGAAGTGAAAAGAACCAGCGAGTTCTACCTCGGGGCGTATGGCGTAAAGTGCCACTGGGGGGAGGACGTGCCGGTTGTCGTAGGAACGAGCGGAATTGGACAGCGCGTGCCGGGAGGGACAGCAGTCACCACGAAAAGCAACATGGTAGCGACGGTAGCCCAACCCTCGAATGAGCTCGAGCGGAATCTCTTCGGCAGCACTCGAGTCGCGCACGCGGTGGTAGCGACGGGAAATGCGCGTTCAACACTGCACGTAATTTCGGTATATGCGCACGTGGGGAGAGATTCCGAGGCGACGAGGCAGCGGGAAAAACTCATATCCGACGTGTTCGAGATGGCAGCGGGGCTGGGCCAAGTTCCCGTTGTCATTTTGGGGGATTTCAACACCGAGACTGCAGATAGTCCAGCACTCGTGGCAGCCTGCGGACTCGGTGGATGGATTGATGCAGCGGAAGTCATGGCGCGAGCACGGTCACACGTCGCCCCAGCTACCTGCTGGGCTGGAGAGGGCGGATCGCGCATCGACATGTGCTTTGTCAACCGAGTGGCGGCACCGGCACTAGTCGCGGTAAAGACCGCTGAGAAAGACCAATACGACATCCCGACTCACTGCCCGGTGTTCGTCACCCTCAGTTTGGAAATGTTTACACAGCCGAGCCCTATCACCTGGATTCCGGCGCCTTTTCCGAGGAACCTGCCGCTGCTGTCATCGACGAAGAAGAAGGAAGTGCTTGAAGTAGCGCTACGGCAGAGGAAAGAGGTAGATGGGGTGTCTGGCTCATACCGGAACGCGACGGAAGTCGCTGAATCCTACCTGCTCGAGCTGCATAACGACCCCAGGCAGCCTGACGCGCTGCGGGGATGCACAGGCAGAACGGCCGGGTTTCAACAGAGGATGAAGCAAGTATCGGCTCGGCAGGCTTGTTCGACGAGGGGGGCGCTCGACTGGTCAGCTAGGCAGCGCGATAAGGTCATCGGCCTGCTCCGAACCACCATCTTAGAGGCGCGGCGGAGACTCGAACATGGGTCGGTAGGGACCCGGACCTTCGCAGAGCAAAGAGCGCGAGAGGCCCTATTTAAAACGGCGGGGACGCAACCGCTGGGGTCCCGCCTGCGCCAAATAAATGGGAGCCCACTTGAGCTCGAGCAATTAATGGAAACCCTCATCGAGCTGGAAGGGACCCAGCGAGATGCCATTAACTCCCTTAAGCAGCAGCGGTGCCGCGCCTGGAAGGAGAAAATGCAAAGCGCATGGAACGGAGCAGGAAGAGGCGAGGTATACCGGTTTCTGGCGGGGAGCCGAAGTGGTCCGCTAGCCCTGCTCAGAAGGAAAGACGGGACGCTGACGGCCTGCAGCACCGAGATTGACGAAATGCTAAGGGGCGACGACGCGTGGGGAGGGATCTTTTGCAGATATGCTGGGACCCCCGAACCAAGTTGGGATACCTTTAAAATCCACTACGCGCGATTCCTCCCTGCACGGCAAGCGATGCAACACAATCTCATCACGACATCGGACCTGAAGGCGGCACTGGCGAAGATGAAGAAAACGTCGTCACCCGGGCTCCATGGGTGGCGCGTCTACGAGCTGCAGCAGCTGCCGCCACAGGTCCTGGAACTCATGGCGGACGCAATGAACTGCGTGGAGCGAGACGGGGAATGGCCGGCACCGCTGATGCACGCAATCATCCATCTGCTTCCCAAACCGGAGAGCACCGGAGACCCGTTGTCGCAGCGCCCAATAACGATAACCCCGGTATTATACAGAATATGGGCCTCGATAAGGGCGCGGGATGCATTGGAGTGGATGGACGCCATAGCGCCCAGTGGGCTCCACGGGTGCCGGAAGAAACACGGAACTGACGACCTCATCTGGCACCTTGCCGCACTAATTGAGGAAGCACAGATAACGGGACAGCCGCTATACGGCCTAGCGCTGGACTTCCAAAAGTGCTTTGACTCGGTGCCTGCGGAAATAGCATTCAAACTCGCCGAAGAGCTGGGGTTCCATCCGACTGTCCTCCGAACTTTGCGAGCCGCGTATGCCAACATGCAGCGTCACTTCCGTGTTGGAAACACAATTGGGGAAGGTTTCATACCCACGAATGGGATCATGCAAGGGTGTCCAATCAGCGTGGTGCTCATAAACGTGCTGATCAGCGTTTGGATGAGACACATCGCTGAGCTTGACGCAGCGATTCCATTGTCTTACGTGGACGATCTCTACGCATTGCTGAAGAACTGCGCAAACCTGAAGGAGGCGGTACAACGTTCAAGCGAGTTCGCCGGGCTAACGGGAATGCGAGTGTGCGCGCAGAAGAAGTCCTTTTGCTTCACCACAGCACAGGGTGCATTGGAGCCAGTGCAATACACCGAGCTCGATAGGGCGTTGCAACCGGCAGCGCCACCGGTGACGCTCGCCAGACGGGTTGAGTTCGACGCATTGGGGGTGATGCTGTCCACAAAACCCCAGTCACCAAACAGAAGACTCACCCTCTCGAGCAGAATCACACAGCGTAATGCAGAAGCAGAAGCGGTCCTAAGAAGAGCCGCCCTCCTACCGCTACCCGCGCAGGCCAAAGATTTAGCAGTCAGCATGGCAGCCGGGGCGAAGCGGTACTATGGTGCAGTTGTGACGACCATCGGAAGGACAGACGCTGCGCGTTTGAGAAGGCTGTTCACTGCGGCGGTATGGACAGGCGGCCCCCGCCGTGCCCAAGAAGCTGTACTGCACATCCTTCACCACGGACACAGGCTAGATCCAATCGTAGTTCCCCAATACCGAAGGATTACGACGTGGGCGGAGCAGAGCCAAAAATGGGATCATGTCCGGAGGCTGGCGCAAGTGGCGTGGCAGCGAGATGCTGCGCTCGCACAGGTGCGGGGGCCGTTCGCCTTTTTCAAGGACGCACTGGTGGACATAGGTTGGCGGTGGACGGCGCCAACGACGGTCACGTACGAGAACGATGCCGGAGAGACGGTGACCCACGATGCAGCGTCAATGGGCAACACAAAGCTTCTGCAGCATGACGTTCGCCAAGCGCTGCGTCTGCAGGAGATGAAGAAGCTAGCGACAAGAAGGCCGGCAGACTTCGACGGAGCCCAACACGGCATCGACACGCGGGCCACAAGGCACCTTCTTGAGACGCAGGAAACGCCACTGACCGCTTATCAAGCAGGAATGCTGAGAACAGTAATTGCGGGGGCAACACCGGCCACAGGGCGAACCGGTCTCGAGGCCCCGTGCAAGTATTGCGGCTCGCTGGAACGAGAAACAGTTGAACACCTTTTCTGGAGGTGCACGGCGTGGGCGCAAACGAGGTCGGAGTACGCTGACCTGGAGAACGTCCAAGGAACTTGGCCGCCGTGTCTACGTCTTTGTGGAGTAGTCCCCCTGTGCCCCCAAACGCAAAACGCATACCCGCTGCCCATCGACGAGCACCAGCGTCTCCGTGTAGTGGTGAGACTGCAGAGGTTCTTCGTAGCGGTACTGGTGGCCAGACAGGAAGCGGATGGTTTGGCGGATCGGTCCACGCGACACCACCGGACGGTAGAGTATCCGCGAGGATGGGTACCGACGGTCCCCCGGGTCTTGAGCGTACCGGACATCCCACACACAGCAACCACCTCGAAATGGAAGCATGGCCCGAGCCTCTGGACAGCTTTCACGGGCTGGCTGAAAGCGCTCAAGTGGGCGTCGCCGGGGCAGGAAACGGGAATCAGCTACATGGAGCTAGCGGTAGCCTTTGAGTTGGAAACGGGATGCAAGCTGCCCCCGGTAAAGAATCGGTTCTACGCCCCGCCACCCGAAGTCCCCAGGAACAAGCCGACAACAGCACGGGACACGCTGCCGGACGAAGAAGCCGAAGACGGAATCGCAGTGTACTTCGACGGAGGTGCGCGTGGAAACGGCACCGCTTTTGCAGTAGCGGGAGCAGGGGCTGTATTGTACCGGAACGGCAAGAAAGAAGCGGAGATTGTACTGCCCCTGCCAAACGTGCGCACGAACAACGTCGCGGAGTATGAAGGACTCCTGGCTAGCTTAGAGCTCCTTCAGCAAGTAAGAGTCGAGCGGGAAGTGCGCTGCGTGGTCCGCGGCGACTCCGCCCTCGCAGTGGGCCAAGTGACACGACGAACAAGTTGCTCTGAGCAGCTAAGGCCGATGCTCACCCGCGCAAGTACCCGCATAAGCGCCATCCAGCAGCGGTTACAAGTGGCAGTCGAACACGTTCGGCGGGAGCGCAACCGCGATGCGGACGCGCTCAGCAACGCGGCGATGGACGTAGTGCAGCGGAGCCGGCCACCCCGACAGGAGCAGATGCTGCTGCTGCGACAGTTGCAGAAGTCACTCCTTGGGAAGGCACTGAGCCTGATTGAGCTGGGAAGCTCATACACGAAGGTGACGAAGCGGCCATGGCACTTCGGGTTCGACACGCCGACGACCATACTCACGTCGCTTGGAGGGACCATTGTGCGGGGAGTATCGTGCAGAGCGCAGATCACGAGAGCGGCCGAGAACGTTATCCTGGGTGTCAGGGAGCATGTACAAAGCGATCACTTTTCTGCAGAGGAGACACCGCTGTTCCCGCAGCACCTGGCATGGGCCGCTACTTTTCAGCCGGAGGAAACATACCCCGAAGGATGGTCGCAACCCGGAGCCAGACGGGCGAGGCCGAAAAACGTCGACGAATACCGCAGGGAAGGAACTCGAAGGGAAGCCCCACGGAGCCCGGTTAGACCCCAGGAGAAGAAGGGCCCGGGCGGACGAGAAGTCAAGGAACTTGTGTGCGCGCGACGCAGCCGACAGTGCCCACGTCCAGAAGCCGAACACTGCCGACCTCATGGACTAGAGCGGTGCAGAGAGACGGAGGAAGAAAGACCATGCTGCCTCAAGCACCACTCCGGCCCGCATGAAACTCCAGGCCCCCATCAGCAGCCCGGGGGAGCATCAGCAGTAACCTAGAAGAAACCGCGCGTGGACGCACTCTCGCTAAGAGGGGGGCCACGTTAAAATAGGTTCTTAACACACACACACACACACACACACACACACACACACACACACACACACACACACACACACACACACACACACACACACACACACACACACACACACACACACACACACACACACACACACACACACACACACACGAACCTAGGGACGATGGCCTGTGGAACTTACAGTACTGTAGCCAGTAAGTTGCGCTAACCGCAAAAGTCGCGTTTCCGCGTCCTTCGAGATAGCCTACGGCTAAGTTCCAAATTCCTGGCTTGGCGACTTCTAGGCGACTTGTAGACATAGAGGAGGCGGGGTTGCAAGTAGACAGTCACTCCGGCGTAACTAACAGACCAAACCCAGCAGGATCAAAGTGAGTCAGTCTCACCTTCCTCGTTCCGAGGTGCAGCCCTGTCTCGGTTTGCACGGCAGCTACAAAAGGCACGTCGAAACGAAAAAGAACAAGGAAAACGGTAGCTTCGTCATATTTTCCGGCAGGAAAGAGAGGGAGAGAGAGAGGGAGAGAAAGGGGGGATAAGAGAAGAGGGGAGGGGGGGGGGTGTACGGTTGTAAATACATGGGGTGAAGTGAGCTATGGTAGGGGCGAACGAAAAAACGGAAGACAACAGAGGGGGATTGCAAGAACATGCTTGGAATGGGTATGTGCTCAACACCGCACTGGTCCCGTCTGCGCCGTGTTTCGCTCCTTTAAGCCACTGACACATAAGGCGGACCATCATCAGCGCGGAACTTGAGTGTCTGCAGACAGGACTGCGGTGTGAGTCTGGTTTGTCAGGCGGCTGTTCGTAGCTCGTCACAGCCAGGACCACCCGTGCTACTAGAGCACTGGTGGGACAACAGGGCGCCTCTCCTGTTGTTGTGTTCGGGCGGTGAGTGTCGGATGCGGGTTTCGGGAGGCGCATGGAAATGCGCCGGGCAAGTAAAATTGGTGTGGCGATTTTTTTACATAAGCGCCAGCTTGGAAGGAAATGCTCGACGATGCTGCCGACAAAGAACAGAAGGGATCCAAAGTGCTGTAACTACCGAACCACCGTGTTGAACGGACGTGAGGGTCATGCGGGTCTACCCCTACACGACAAGACACACAAACACAACAGGTCAAAGTCCTGAAGAGAAACCAACACACGGTGGTGTAAGCGAAGAACCAATCAGACTGTGTTGGTATTGTATCTTCCCATCTTCCTCAAAACCTCCCTTCCATTCGGAGTCAAAGCAGCTACGTCAAATTTATTTCTGGTTGTTACGCACCAGCGGAACCCACCTGCTTGGTAAGTTTCACATAGTTTGCTGCCGACTACTAATTATTAATAGCAACAATGCATTGTGAACACAATAAAGACTGGCAGGCAAGCAACCTAATGTTTAGCAAATTTACCAACAATGTGCGTTGTGAACACAATAAAGACTGGCAGGCAAGCAACCTAATGTTTAGTAAATTTACCAACGATGTGCGTTGTGAACACACGCGCCTGCGTTTTGTCTGTTTCCTTCTCGTTTTGGTTTTGCTGTGTGTTGTGTCTTGTGTCTTGTGTGTTGCGTGTTGTGTGTTGTGTGTTGTGGACCCGGTGATGCCTTCCTTTACGGGAGTACGACCAAGTGCGGGTGTGTGTGTTGTGTTGAAGTGCATGGCTTTGAGTGGGTAACGGCTGGATCGGAGTATAGCCCACTTGTGTGTGTATGTGAGCAGAATTGTACAAGAGAGAACGGGTAAGACAAACAGCACTACGAGCTCCTCGTGAGCGCAGTTGGTCTTCTGTTCTCGTAAAAATACTCGAGGGACTGCCTTGTGCTCATTTCGAAGGAGGGGGAGAAAACAAGTACAACTACAAAGTGGGTCAGGTTCTGCGCGTCGTGCATTTAGTCGTACGTACAGTAGTGAGTAGAGAAGAACAAGACCCCAGTATTGGAGAGGAGAAGAGAACGACTGTAAAAGAACGGTAGGTTAGTCTGTGTTTGATCAGAGTAACATCAAGGCAGCCCATACAAAGACCAGCCACTGTCAACGCCGCGTGGGTGCGGGCTTTTGATATCATGCATCATGTTTCAAACCCCCGATTGCGCGTAACCTGGAAGCACCCAGAGGGTGTCGGTGGTACAAAGGTGCAGTTGCCCGCATCCATCCGGCAACGGTAGGTGGCACAGCACTGGTCCCAGACCGACAGAGACCACCGCAAAGTTCCCTTGCCTTTCCTTTATTCTTCGAAACAAGCACCAATACTGACGACCCCAACCCCCCCTCATCCTGGCTGACTACCGCTGTCCTGTCTGCAGACACTCAGGTTCTGCGCGTCGTGCATTTAGTCACCATCCCGTACGTACAGTAGTGAGTAGAGAAGAACAAGACCCCAGTATTGGAGAGGAGAAGAGAACGACTGTAAAAGAACGGTAGGTTAGTCTGTGTTTGATCAGAGTAACATCAAGGCAGCCCATACAAAGACCAGCCACTGTCAACGCCGCGTGGGTGCGGGCTTTTGGTATCATGCATCATGTTTCAAACCCGCAGCAGACGCGGGGGTCTCGCTTTCTTTCTCTTATTTTTTAAGTTTTAAAGTTCGCTTGAAATTCCGGGGGTTTAGGATCTCCGTGTTACCGTTCATGAATGAAGGGCTATATGGTTACGGATTGTACATTTGGTGCATTATGGCTAGCCATGTTCGGGACTGTGACCGACACCAAGTACATTCCTTCGTGGAGTGTAGTCTGAGCCCCCCACGTTCTACAAGTTGAGCGTTGAGTTCTTTTAAGTGCAAGTGCCATCAAGGCAGGCGAGCACTAAGTTGAGCAGGGGTTGCCTTGTAGCCCGTACCGGTCTGTTTACTCTCGCAGAGGGGGAAGTCTTAGTAGTAGGGGGGAGCCAGCCCCCCAGCAAGCCCGCAACTGTACAAATCTCGATCGCCCTGTGGCGATGAGGAGGTTGGCAAAGATCCCACCTGACCTGGCAGGCACAGCTGCCGCCCACCCAAGGTTGCTGCTTCGCAAATATGAGTGAGCGCAGGCGCTCCCATACAACAGCGGGAAATTATATCATCTTCGTGGCCGACTAAGGGGACCCAATTTTTGTCGCTCCTTTCAGTTTTTGCAACTGGCTACAAAAAGCAGGTGCACATACGGGCAAGGGGAAAAAATGAAACTTCAGTTCGACTGAATGCGCAATACGGAACAAAACAATCGGCGAGAGAAAGAGAGAGAGAGAGAGAGAGAGAGAGAGAGAGAGGGACGAGTCAGAGTGAGTCGTAAGGGCGCACCGGATGCAAGGTGTCTGCACGTCAAAAACAGGGGTAGCATTTGAGATTCTTGAGAAGTACACGAAACACACGGATTGGCGTGTCCTAGTTTTGGTTTTGACCACCGATTGCATGAAAATACTCGAGGGGCTGCCATGAGCCTATTTCGACGGAGGCTAGAGGGGGAGAAACAATACAACTAACAAAGTGTGTCTTTTTTTGGTGAACGCTTACGCCCGTCGATAAACCCAGATTTACCTGTGGTTCGTGTGGGCCACAGAAATTTCGCGCGAAGCTGTCTTTTTCGTTGCCGATGCTTTTGAGGAGACTGCCAGTTGCGATAGAGGTAAAACTGGGTTCAGTACACCCACGAAAGGCAAGGGAACTTTGCGGTGGTCTCTGTCGGTCTGGGACCAGTGCTGTGCCACCTACCGTTGCCGGATGGATGCGGGCAACTGCACCTTTGTACCACCGACACCCTCTGGGTGCTTCCAGGTTACGCGCAATCGGGGGTTTGAAACATGATGCATGATATCAAAAGCCCGCACCCACGCGGCGTTGACTGTGGCTGGTCTTTGTATGGGCTGCCTTGATGTTACTCTGATCAAACACACACTAACCTACCGTTCTTTTACAGTCGTTAAATTCTCTTGAGAGGCTCATGTCAATTTAACCTATGTTTTATGACCGACTCCCATTCTCCCAAACAGGGGTTCCTGCCAACTGGTTTCACTTCCTTTAACTGGTTGGCAGAGCATTGGGACGCGAGCCGTCAGGCGAGGCGGCCGCGTACGCCGCGTTCTGCGCGCTGCTACGTTTCGCAAACTGCTTGGTGATCAAGGCACGTGCAGTTTGGCTGGCGGCTGGTTCGCCGCAGGTAGCATATCGAGCGCAGTGTTGCCTCTGACGTTTTCGGGAACCTTTGGGTTCGTTCCCGACTCCTGTTTGTGTCGAATTGCGAAGCCCACGAAGGCTTTGGTCGGATTTAGCTGACATAAAACTCCAGTTCTCTTCTCCTCTCCAATACTGGGGGGTCTTGTTCTTCTCTACTCACTGCTGTACGTACGGGATGGTGACTAAATGACGCCCGCCACGCACGACGCGCAGAAGGTGGCCGAATGCCTGCGGTCGGCGGACGCCCTGCGCTCGCCCCAGAACTTCTCGCCGCACTTGGCGCAAATCATCAGCCGCTTGCCAGTGTACTGCGACCGCTGCCCCTGCAGCGGGTCCTGGTACGGAGTGTCCAGCACCACGTCGGCGAAGCTGGTTTTCATGAGCACCGCCGACGGGTACGTGCTGAACGACTCCGCCGGGGCGACTGAGGGCAGGAGAACGTGTGAGGCACTCTGCGGATCGGTCAATTTCCCGACGAAGGTCATCCCGGTGGAGACCCAAGTGTACGAGTGGAACCCGATGTTCAAGGTGCGGAGGACTTTGCCCTGGAACTCGCGGATGGTGGTGACCTGCCGGTAGCAGGCCCAGGACACGTAGAAGAAGGCGACCAAGAACGCGACGCCTGCAAGCCAAGCGGAGATAGCCCCGTGGGCAACGAGCACCGAGACGACGGCGGCCCAGACCAAAGCGGACGCGTGCACCAGCACCGCCCAGCGCTCGACGTTGGCGAAGCTCTCCTCCCACGTCTTCTCCAGGCAAGCGGCAACCCGGTTCGCGGTCACCGTCTGTTGGCCGATCCTCCAAGCGCCAGGGGCCAGGATCAGCCGCTTCCACATGGTGCTCCGGATGACGACTTCAGGCTCGAAAACGACGTTCGTGACCACGCTCGACTCTGGCGGGGTCAGCGCGAACACCGCCGTCTCCATCGTCTTTTCCCTCACGCCGAAAACGAGAGAAGACAGGACGTGGCAGGCACAGCTCTCTACTACTCTCCGACAAAGCAGCGCGGAGCGATACCGCGCTTCAAGAGAACAACTCCCCTTGACCCGACTCCCTCGTGCCAAATGAAACCCCGCAGATAGGCAGCAGCGTGAGTCCAACAACGCCTATGGCGGTCCGCGTGCCGTTAGAACAACTCTTTTGCTTTTTGAATTCGCCTCTCGTACACAACCCAAGAACCGCAGGTAGAATAACACAACGCAGGAGCCCCGGCAGCAGCGTGAGTCCAACAACGCCTATGGCGGTCCGCGTGCCGTTAGAACAACTCTTTTGCTTTTTGAATTCGCCTCTCGTACACAACCCAAGAACCGCAGGTAGAATAACACAACGCAGGAGCCCCGGCAGCAGCGTGAGGACCTCGACGCTTTTGTCGGTTCGGTGCGCTGAGAAAGTTCTGGCGGGTGGGATCTGTGAACCGACCTTCTTACAACAGCTTCACTTGGACCGCCTCGCGTGCCAACCAAGAACCGCAGGAAGACCTACACACAATGCAGAGACCCCCGACACAGCAGCGTGAGGCGTGCAACGCTTATTCAGGTTCGATGCGCTGAGAAAATTCCGGCGGGTGGTCTCTGTGAACCCAGCTTCTTACAGCAGCTTCACTTGGACCGCCTCGCGTGCCAACCGAGAACCGCAGAGAAGACCTGCACGCAATGCAGCGACTCCCGACACAGCAGCGTGAGGCGTGCACCGCTTGTTCCGGTTCGATGCGCTCCGGCGGGTGGTCTCTGTGAACCCACCTTCTTACCAGGAACCGCAGGGAGCAGACCAACCCAATGCAGCAACCCCGACAACAGCGTCAGGTGCTCAACGCCTTTCTCGGTCAGTAGGTTGGCCGCTATGACAGGTTGGCTCTATGCACCCGACGTGGTTGATTGGCGGCCGCGAGAACAGCTTGAGCCGGGCGCGCGTGAAAATTAAAAACCGCACGTCGAACTACGCAACGTAGTAGTCCCGACAGCAGCGTGCAACGTTTTTTGTCGGTTCGATGCGTTGTTGAGCAACCCGGTAGGTTGGGTCCACCTACCGGGTTGGAAGCACCTTGTTGCAGTTGGCGTTCACTTTTCGAGACTAAACAGGTTCGCTTGAACCGGTCTCTCGTGCCAACCAAGAACCGCAAGTACAACAGTCCCGGCAACAGGCGAGGACTCGACGCAGCTGCCGGTTCGATGCGCTGAGCGAGCCCGGTAGGTTGGCCTCTGCGGAAAACAGCTTCGATTGGATCGACTATTCAGTCGACACGTCAGTACCGCTGGTTCCAGCGCTGAAGAGAAAAGAAGGTTGTCGTCTGCAGGATCCTGTGCTCGGCAAGTTTTTGTTCGACTCCCCTCTGCCCCTTTTTGCTGCCAATCGAGGGCCGCAAGGCTGAAAAAGCTCGGCCGAAACACCACCGCTCGGACAGCGGCGACGCCTTCTTTCCCCGTTTGGTGGCCGAAGCTGAGAGTTGAGTCGGGTCTCTGGCGGCACAAGCTCCACGTCGCCCCGCCCGCGCAAACAGGACGCACGGCAGCAGTGACCGACTGCGACGCTACCGAGTGCGTGACCCGTCGGTGGATGCAAAGGCGCGAGTGACCTGAGCTGCCGCTTGGCTATGCCGTTGCTCTTGGAGTTTTGCAGGCTCGATTCTTTTGTGTTTGGGGTGCGAGAGGATACGAGATTAAGCTCCCTGGAGGTGTGTGTGTTAGATCTCAGTTGCTAGGGTAATCCCTGCGCGGAATAGGCCATTTCTCCGCCCTTTTTAGGTTACTGCCGAGGCTCCTGCCGCCCGCTCGTGATGATTGCCCATTGTGCGGAGCTTTGTCTGGCACGGGCGTTTTGCCTCGTGGTTTACATGTTGCTGGTCACAGCATCTTTCCGGGAGCAGCCGTTTTCTCTTGCACGATGCGCAGCGGGGTGCATCGTGTTTCGCGCACCTCAGCGTTCGCTTAAGGTGCGTGTGTGCAGTGTTTGCGCGAAGGAAAAAAACGGCTGATTTCAGCCGGGAAAAAGATTCTTGAAAAACTGACCGGCTGATAATCAGCCGGCTGATTTTTGGAAGGTCTGCCGATCAGAAGGGTTTTACGACAACATCTTGCCGGTGCTTCAAGCTGATTCCGCTCCATGGGCGGCATAGCCAAAGCCTACACTGTTGAAAACCGGCTGATTTTTGGAAGGTCTGCCGATCAGAAGGGTTTTACGACAACATCTTGCCGGTGCATCAAGCTTTCCGCTGCATGGGCGGCATAGCCAAAGCTTACACTGTTGAAAACCGGCTGATTTTTGTGCGAGTCTGCCGGTAAAAAAGAACAGGCACCGGAGCACGAGCTTGTTTGTGCGATTTAACCTGCACGCGTTCTGGTTAAACCGCTGCCAACGTTCTTTTTAGCTGTAACAAATACTGTCTCTAGGGAAGCAGAAATTGGTTGTCGCAAAAAAAGGGCTCGAAATGTAATCAGCCGGCAAGCCGGCTGATCGCGCGCACACTGCGTGTGGTGTGTGTGTGTGTGTGTGTGTGTGTGTGTGTGTGTGTGTGTGTGTGTGTGGTGTGTGTGTGTGTGTGTGTGTGTGTGTGTGTGTGTGTGTGGTGTGTGTGTGTGTGTGTGTGTGTGTGTGTGTGTGTGTGTGTGTGTGTGTGTGTGTGTGTGTGTTGTGTGTGTGTGTGTGTGTGTGTGTGTGTGTGTGTGTGTGTGTGTGTGTGTGTGTGTGTGTGTGTGTGTGTGTGTGTGTGTGTGTGTGTGTGTGTGTGGTGTGTGTGTGTGTGTGTGTGTGTGTGTGTGTGTGTGTGTGTGTGTGTGTGTGGTGTGTGTGTGTGTGTGTGTGTGTGTGTGTGTGTGTGTGTGTGTGTGTGTGTGTGTGTGTGTGTGTGTGTGTGTGTGTGTGTGTGTGTGTGTGTGTTAAAAACGCACGACACCATGGCTTCAAATGGGTCACGGCTGAATCGAAGAAACGCCAGCTTGTCACTTTCGCCAGTCGGTTTTGCGTTTTCCGACGCGCTGCTTTTTGGGTCCTGTGACCTTCGAAGGGTGGTGGGTGGTGTGTGATCTTGAGGTTTCCCGGTACGCCTTACTAAACGATATATTAAGGTCAGAACCGCTCGCCAACAGTGGCCGGTTCGGGCTTTGTGCACGACTCTACATTTTCTTAACGTGGCGGCAGTGCTTCTTATTTGCGGCACTTTGCGCCGAGGGTATGCAGTTCCGTTGGAAGGATCAGCTGCTTGGCACCTGTGCACTAGGTGGTACCATACGTATGCACGGCTACGTATACACTACGGTATAGGGTACCACCGCACGTACTACTACGCATGGATGCACTGCTCGTGTACGTGGTACTACGGATTGGAATGTGGTTGTATACCTCAATACCGACCTCCAAGTGGATGGTGGAACCATATGAAGACCTCGATATCAGCAGATATCAGTGCCCGTCTTCATGGTGACCACCAGCCGTAGTGGATGGGTGACCTGGCCATACACACCTACCAGCCCTAGGGCCAGGTGGATGGTGGTACCTCCTTTGATTTTTTCTTTGATCTTTTGCAGCTGGCAGCCTCCTCAGGTATTTCCTACGAAGCAGGTGCTTTTTCAGAGTTAAAGTTCGCTTGAAATTCCGGGGTTTCAGGGTCTCCGTGTGACCGTTCATGAATGGGTTCTCTTAGAGCAAGAAAGGGCTATGTGGTTACGGGTTGTATATTGCGTGCACGCTTTCGTTATGGGTTATGGCTAGCCATGTCCGGGACTGTTTGTGACCGACACCAAGTACATTCCTTCGTGGAGTGTAGTCTTGGGCCCCCCACGTTCTACAAGTTGAGCAGGGGTTGCCTTGTAGCCCGTATCGGTCTGTTGTCCGCGGTTATATGTATTTTCTCGCAGTGTGGTGCTTGGATTTCGCGGCACTTGCGGTGCTTCACGTGGTGCGGGTTGTTTCCGTCCTAAAATAAGGATTTTTTTGGGTGGATTTGCAGGGTAAAACTGTTCGTTGCTCGCCACAGTTAAGGCACTCTGGGCACACTGGGTACCCGTGGATGGTGAGGTTATTCGTCTGATGGAGTCGTCGTTGCTGTGCGTTGTTTACAGTGTTTCTTTTTGCACCAGGGCTTATGGTGTCGTAGACTTTTGAAGAGTGGTTTCCCCACGGTTCGTCCGTCGCTGTTGCAGTAGGGACATCTCTCTCGTTTCTGGGTGGTGCTTCGCAGCGTTGTTTCTGCTTGTGACTTAGTTCTGGTTGGTTTCTTCTTGCAGTAACGTAGGTGCGTCCGTAATCCTTGTTTTCAAAAGAAAGGTGAAAAACGGGCGCGCTCGTGTCAGATTACGGTCCGCCCCTTCGGGTAAAACACCTGGAAGAGCGAAGAGATGAACATTCCTGGCAGCGAAGCTCTCGGTACGTTGTTGAACAACCTAGACTTCTTGCTCCAGATGTGCGTGTGTAGTCACTCGCGGATGAATGTGTCGTGGATTCGTCCCGCTGACGTCACGCAGCGCAGGGTCTCATTGACCTACAGCGCGGTGCGAGGGGGAATGACCCCAGGTGGTCAGTTGAGCAGGGGTTGCCTTGTAGCCCGTACCGGTCTGTTGTCCGCGTTTTTACGTAGAGTAGTACTTGGGTGTCGTGACACTTGCGGCACTTCACGTGGTGCGGGTTGTTTCCGCCCTAATAATAGTAATATAACATAGTTCCTTTTTTCTCTTTCAGAAGAAGAGTACAAATTTACACAAAAAAAAAGACATTTTTTTGTAAATTTTGCCGTCTGTTTTCTAGACCACGCTTGTGCGCGCGGACTACTGTGCGCAGTTGGAGGGCATTGTGACCAGTCGCTGTATTCACGCATCTGCAGAAGAATAAAACCTGCCAGGCACCTTGTTTAATATGAAAGACACGCATGCCAAAGAGACCAAGATGCGACACTTGTGAAGAGACGTCCACTGCAAGTGAGGTAGAAGATGCAGAAGAGGACGAAGAGAGCGAGTTCGATACCCGGACCGGACTTACGACGCGCCAAGTGACTACGAAGACGAAGACAAGCCTGCCGGCGACCCGAATAAGCTCAGGCGCATATTTACGAGTTTTGGCATGGAACTAAGAAGCGTGCGGGAAAGAAGGCTCTGGAGCAGGTTGTGCGAGAGGTTGGACTTCTGGCAAACCGTACCCTGGGACGACAGGCTGGTTGACCGTTGATTCGGCATGAAATCAAGCAGCAGGATCAGTGAAGAAGATCTTGAACGAAGAAAAAGAAGAAGGAAAAGGGGATCCAGGCTCTGTTCCAGCTTTCGCAGCTCCTCGCCTACCGACGGCGGTAGACAGCAATCCGGCCAAGCTGTACCAGCAGATCTGCGCCATACGCCACGGCACGACGCGCTTCGATTGCCGTGTAGAGCAGAGCATTTCCCTCTATTGCGGGCCGCTCCGTACCGAAGTCTTTTCCAGTAAGCAAAGTTATCTGAAGCAACGTTGACATGTGTAGTTTGTCAGCTGGTCTTCGGTCACCTTCGAGGTGCACTTTACGAGGGCAGTGTCAGCTATGCAGTCACCAAAGAATCGGCAAAACTTTACAAAAGAAAAGTCTTTTCATTTTCGAAAGTGAAAAGAAGAAGATTTTTTCCGGCCGCTCAATTCTACATATCTTGAAGAATCTTTCGTAACTACGATATAAGGTTTTTTTTTTGAGTATATTTGCAAGGTAAAACTGTTCGTTGCTCGCCACAGTTTAGGTACTCTGGGCACACTGGGTACCCGTGGTTAGTGAGGTTATTCGTCTGATGTAGTCATCGTTGCTGTGCGTCGTTTACGGTGCTTCTTTTTGCACCTGACGTAGACTTTTGAAGAGTGGTTTCCCCACGGTTCGTCCGTCACTGTTGCAGTAGGGACATCTCTCTCGTTTCTGGGTGGTGCTTCGCAGCGTTGTTTCTGCTGGTGACTTACCGTATGCGGGTTTAATACGAAACGTGTAAATGTTTCTTAGCTACTTTTTTGGCCAAAGTGTTTCTTAATTAACACGTTTCGTACTAAAAACATGGGGTCTGACGTACTTAGTGAAATTTGTTGAAACCCCATGATGATCCCCCATTTTTTGTTCCCGAAAATCTTGGTTTTATCGAGCCTTTGAGCAGGAAAAACGTATCGCGGTCAGAGTATTAGCGACAAGAGCGTTCTGGCACTTGTGCATGAAGACGACAGGCGTGGGCGGGCTCTGGGATGCAGTCTATGAACTGCAGCGCCGCAAACAAGGAATGGTAACCGCAGCTCCAATCGTGTTCACGAAGGTGTTCCTTAGGCGGGCACGCGTCAATGATGACAGGATCTGCGCATTCACTCAGTACGAGACACTCGTTGAAAGTGCGAAGGAGTTCGGCGAGAAAGTTGTCCCCGCAACCGGTGGCCTGGGGCAGTGTTGGCGGTGGCTCTCGGAGCTGGAGCCAGCTCCCGGCTCTTGGGAGCCAGCTCGGGAGCTGGAAAGAGCCAGCAGGAGCCAGCAGGGCACAATAAAAAGCCATCTCAAAATTCCGGGCGACGCCCGGTGCCCAGCATAGCATAAAGACCCGCGAACCACGCACGTACTTTCTGAACCCCAGGTCTAATTTTCGCGGTTCTCTTCATCGGAGCTGATCGCGAGCAAAGAGTCGTTGAAAACGTCTGCTCCGTGGACGGCGAAAAAAACTGCACCACCCAGGGGATCGATTCCCGTCCTTCCCGTCACAAACCTGGTGGTTTCCATGTCCGGTGCCCTGCATCTTGTAAAGACCCGCGAACCACGCACATACTTCTTGGTCCCCGGATCCATTCTTCACGGTTCTCTTCATCGGAGCTTATCGCGAGCTAAAAATCGTCAAAAAAGGTCTGCTGCACGCACGAGCAAAATTTTCACCAGAAACCCAGCTCCCGCTGGCTCTTCCCAGCTCCCAAAGAGCCATAAGAACCAGCTCCCAAGAGCTGAGAGCCACCGCCATTACTGCCTGGGGGCTGTCTTCAACGAAACCTTGGTCGGCTTCATCTCCTGTTGGATCGGAAACTTTCTCTTCCAGTAAATTTGCGTCGCTCAACCCGGTCACCACGAAACTGGGAATCGATCCCCTGAATGGTGGCTTTCCCGCCTGTCCACGTAGCAGATCTTTTCGACGAATTTACGCTCGCAATCAGCTCCGATGAAGAGATCCGTGAAAATTAGACCCGGGGATTACAAAAATGTGCGTGGTTTGTGGGTTTTTGTAAGAGACAGGGCCCCGGCGCGGAAACCACCGGGTGTGCATCGAGAAGGACGGGAATCAATCCCCCGAGTGGTGACATTTTTTTGCTGGTCCACGTAGCAGACCTTTTTCGGCGATTTTTTGCTCGTGATCAGCTCCGATGAAGAGATCCGCAAAAAATAGACCCAAAAGAATGTGCAAAGGTTTTAGAGTTAAAGTTCGCTTGAAATACCGGGGTTTTCTCGCATTTTGGGGGAATTGTCGAAACTGCTTCGCATGGGGTGAAGGGCTGACACGGGCGAAGATATCGGTGCAAATTTCTTTTTTGACGGGTTCAATTTTTCGGTCAATTTTTCCGTCCTTTTTTTACTGTCGAGCCCCAGTTTACTCCAAGTACGAAACCCCTCAAAACCCCCATGGAAGTGCAGTTTTTAATACGAAACGTGTTAATGTTTCATAGCTTCAGGTTCGGGGTGTTTCTTAATTAACACGTTTTGTATTAAAACCGTTTCGTACTAAACACGTTTCATATTAAACCCGCATACGGTAGTTCTAGGTGGGTTCTTCTTGCAGTAACGTAGGTGCGTCCGTAATCCTTGTTTTCCCTTCAGTTTGCCGGTGGTTGTTGTGCGTGTGTGGCAGTGGGGACATCTAAGTAAGTCGTCTTCACTGCGTCTCTGTTTCCGCGGTGGTACTGGAGGTCTGTAACGTTGTGGGTGTTCGTGTGGGGGGGTGTGCTGTCGTGTCGTTGGGTGGGTGTGTCGGTAGATGTCTCGTCTCCGCGCATGGCTCTAAGTATGCTTTGAGTCGAGACCGGCTCTTGTGTTGTGGTTTTGGGCGTGGCAGGCTTTGGGGGTTCATAGTGGTATGATGCGTCAACGGGTGACGTGACATCCGTCTGTGGGTAGTCTTTGAGCTCGTGGACGCAGAGGTAAACTTCGTCGTCGGCGTAGTTTTGCGTCGTAGTGGAGTACGTCTGTAGTCCGTCGAAGCGAGTCCATCGTTGGTTAGCGTCGATGTCGTTGAGGGCGTGGATGACGTAGTGCCCTGCGTTGTTGTAACCGGAGTGTACTGCTACGGCTCTGAGAACGAGTGGTGTGTTTTGTCCTGGAAGCGTGATAGAGTGGTCGGCGCGTATAGCGGTACGGTTCGCCGCTTCGTGTTGTACTATTTGTACTGGGTTTGTTGTTTAAGAAATGCGGGCAAAATGCAAGTCATCAATGAGCAGTAAAAAAAAAGGTTCAGATATGAATTAAATGCGCTTCTGTGTGCAGGTTACCCGGCGGCACAGTGAGGCATCAATCAACGGATGAAGTTGAGATGCATTCTCTTTGCACAAAGAAGAGCTAGAACAAGAATTCAAAGGATGCGACCTCCAAAACATAAAAACATTAACTTCTCACGAACAATTCGCAATCCGCCACTACTTCTCCTTTTGCCGCGATGCCACTGTCCCGAATGAGATCAGCCCATTATATCTGTCCCGTATTCTTCAGCTTGAAGAAGCAGAACATGTTCAGGTTGATTTAATAGCCGAGAAAATTCTCACCAAGACAGTCACTAACGACTCCAGTGCAGCCTTAACCCAGAATCCAGACCAAATGTCGCTACAGCCAGCGGACGCAGCAGCCGCCGCCTCGCCAGCGGGCGCGGCCGCCCCCCCCTCGTGGCCTCGCCCGGTTCCCATTGAAGTGGGACGGCGAAGCGAGCCGAGAGGCGGAGAAGGCCGGACGGGTCAACCGCGGGTCTTCCCGTTGGTGACTCTGTGTCAACCACAGAAGAAGGACGACGGGGGGTAGAAGGCGTACCCCCACGTGGTTTTGTGTCAGGTGGTAAGTGTGCGGGTGGTACAGCACACACGCGAAGCAGCACACGGTGTGCAATCAACTATTTCTCCTCCCTTTGCTTCCTTTGCTTCGCTGTCTCTCGTCTTTTTTTCCGTTGCAAAGGAAATACATGAGCGCTTGAAATTGGGACACTTTTGGGCCAATGACAAAAAAAAAAAATAGGTGTCTCAATTACACGGGGGACCAGAGTGGGCTGTCGGACCGTTGGGAATGCGTGGGAAACCACAACGTGGCCATCGAATCAGCCGGGCGCTTCCAGACAGCTCCCACCCTTGCGGCGATGTACTTTCCTGAATGTATAACTAAGGCAGTTCAACCCTGAGAAACGGGCAACAGCAAGGGCGGGTACAGCAGCAGCGACAACAAGCAAACCCGCGACCAAGACGGCGAAAAAGCGGCAACGGGGCAGCAGGAGCGCGGCCACCGGATGGCCGGCAGCCGAGCACCCTAGCAGACGGCTAGGCAGTTCGATCCCCCGCAGACCCGCTCCCACTCTCCACGTCGTATGATTCCCTGAGATGTTCGCTTCGGCTTGAGCACTCGGGATGATGACACAGGAGAGGGATAGGCGTCCGGGGAGGTAGGGTCCCGCCCGAGAATCAAGGGAGACAAGCTTGAGATTTCGTCGCGAGGTGACCCCTCGCCCGCTAAAATGCCCCCTCTCAGGCCCTCACCCCCTCTCAGGCCCTCACCCCCTCTCAGGCCCTCACCCCCTCTCAGGCCCTCACCCCCTCTCAGGCCCTCACCCCCTCTCAGGCCCTCACCCCCTCTCAGGCCCTCACCCCCTCGCCATTTTTTTTCGCGTCAAAGTTCCTGTTCTGGCCCTCGGCTCCCTTTGTAAAAAGGTTGAGCTCTGGGCCGGTGCGGGAGCTTCCCGGCGCGGAGAAGAATGGAGATGGAGGTGTTGTGCTCAGGAGCAAGGGTATCAGGTAGGCGCGTTGTTGCCAGGTGACTCTCGTGCGCTGCTCTCCCTAACTTAGTAGTGTCTACACCACGTGCTGCAGTCCTCTTAGTGGACGGACTCCTGCCCAGGGCCGCAACCGGGCTCCGACGCAAACGCGGCCGGCACAGACCCTAACGATCTATCGCGCGGCGCCGCTGCGGCGACGTGCTGCGGCACCACCGGCGCACTCTTCCGCCGGCGCCGCAACTCCAGAGCACCCGCTGCAGCGCCAACTCCGGCGCCGCCACTCACTGCAGCAGAGCCGCAACCTGCAGCGCGCCTCCAGAGTGACTTACGCCCGCCGTAGCAGCACAAAAAAGAATAGGCGCGATGTTTGTTTGTACGTGCCGGCACGTACAAACAAACATCGCGCCTATTCTTTGTTTGTACGTGCCGGGGGAGGATTAGCCTGTTAGTGAGTGAATATGATCGGTAGGCTAATCTTCTCCCAAACACGCTGCCAGCGTTCTCTTTCGTGTTTACAATTAATTGTTATTACGAAAAAAAAAGCGAGGAGACCGGAAACTCCTCGGAGAGATGGTCCCTGCACTCTAACTTGTCTCTCTCTCTCTCTTTCACTCTCCTGCCACCCCCGCCCGGGGCCACCAAATGTAACGCAGTCCCCGGCTGCGTCCACCCGGCGCGGAAACCGACGCAAACACGAAGAAACGAGCAAGGAGTCATCCGACGATGGCTCCGGCCGGGAAGCCAACAACGTCACCCACTCGTAGGCCGCCCCCGCGGCGGCGCAACAAACGCGTTCCATCTGCGGTAACGTAGGCGCGGAGTGTGCATAGTGCGTTGCTCAGGGCAGTCGAAGGCTTGACAAACACGAAGAAACGAGCAAGGAGTCATCCGACGATGGCTCCGGCCGGGAAGCCAACAACGTCACCCACTCGTAGGCCGCCCCCGCGGCGGCGCAACAAACGCGTTCCATCTGCGGTAACGTAGGCGCGGAGTGTGCATAGTGCGTTGCTCAGGGCAGTCGAAGGCTTGACAAACACGAAGAAACGAGCAAGGAGTCATCCGACGATGGCTCCGGCCGGGAAGCCAACAACGTCACCCACTCGTAGGCCGCCCCCGCGGCGGCGCAACAAACGCGTTCCATCTGCGGTAACGTAGGCGCGGAGTGTGCATAGTGCGTTGCTCAGGGCAGTCGAAGGCTTGACAAACACGAAGAAACGAGCAAGGAGTCATCCGACGATGGCTCCGGCCGGGAAGCCAACAACGTCACCCACTCGTAGGCCGCCCCCGCGGCGGCGCAACAAACGCGTTCCATCTGCGGTAACGTAGGCGCGGAGTGTGCATAGTGCGTTGCTCAGGGCAGTCGAAGGCTTGACAAACACGCTGAGGGAACGTGTCAGTTAGACTTTGGCGGACGCCAAGGAGAATAATTGCAATCATCGATCCTCATCACGACGCAAGTTCAAAAGATTTCCCATCCTCTTCAAGATAGGTAGCCGGAAGGCTCTCAAACTCGTTTAATGCGTCAGTGTAGTGTTGCCGGCATAGCGGAGAACCCCCCCCCTCCCCCACCTTTATATTTTTTGACGGACAGATGGCGGCATGGCAAACCATGGCTTTGTCCAATAGGCTACTGCGCAAGTTCAAAAGATTTCCCATCCTCTTCAAGATAGGTAGCCGGAAGGCTCTCAAACTCGTTTAATGCGTCAGTGTAGTGTTGCCGGCATAGCGGAGAACCCCCCCCCTCCCCCACCTTTATATTTTTTGACGGACAGATGGCGGCATGGCAAACCATGGGTTTGTCCAATAGGCTACTGCGCAAGTTCAAAAGATTTCCCATCCTCTTCAAGATAGGTAGCCGGAAGGCTCTCAAACTCGTTTAATGCGTCAGTGTAGTGTTGCCGGCATAGCGGAGAACCCCCCCCCTCCCCCACCTTTATATTTTTTGACGGACAGATGGCGGCATGGCAAACCATGGCTTTGTCCAATAGGCTACTGCGCAAGTTCAAAAGATTTCCCATCCTCTTCAAGATAGGTAGCCGGAAGGCTCTCAAACTCGTTTAATGCGTCAGTGTAGTGTTGTCGGCATAGCGGAGAACCCCCCCCCTCCCCCACCTTTATATTTTTTGACGGACAAATGGCGGCATGGCAAACCATGGCTTTGTCCAATAGGCTACTGTGGCCGACGCCCCTCACCCCCCAGGCATCTTGTTAAGAACCATCCATCCATCCATCAGCCGGCTGACCCCCCCCCCCCCCCCTCCCCCCCCCCCCTCAGGCTATTTTCACTGTGGAGGGGGGAGACGCTACCTGTCACACTCTAAGGTGGTCACCACGGTGGGCGGTCAGAAAAAAAAAATTTTTTTTTGCCCCAAATACCCCAAATACCACACTTTGGAAAATTTTTGTGGGCCCACTTTTGGCAGGGAATTTTGACCATTTCACCTTAGAGAATTTGACCACCCAGCCTCCAAGGCAACTGCACTGTAGAGGGGGGGGGGGGGGGGTCTGGTTTATCCGGCCATCCGGCCAAAGTGGCTGATCCTTAACAAGAGCGCTGTCACCCCCCCCCTCACCCCCCTTTTTATCCCGGTGGCGGACATAATTATTGCGGCATGAAAACCATAAAAATAAGGCCCGAGACCCCCCACCCCTCCCCTCTAACTGACACGTTCCCTGATGCAACAAATTTACAACTCCTGCTGCTGCTGAGCGTCAGCTCTACTGCTACGTCGTGCTGTGGAGGCTATCGTGCGTGAGTCGGTTCGGGTATTGTTCACGACTCTACGTTACCCAACGCGGCGGTGTTCGTCTTGCCCACGTCCTCCTTCGCAGGCACCGGCCCCGGCGAGGAACAACATGAGGCGGCAGCTATTGACAGAGCTTCCCGCTGTTAACGCCAAACCTCGGGAGGCTTTCTCAAGCTGCTTGCCCCTGCCCTACCTGCGGCCCACCGTCCGGTGCCGAAGACCCAGCGACAACATTGGGGTATTTATGCCCTACATCCCTTACGCTACCCGACTCCCAGCCTCAATGGTCAAGCGGAGACCGAACCTCTAAACCACAGTAAACGCTAGAACTAGAGTGCCTTGCAGAAGCGCACCGGTCGGATGTAGAATGATGGGTTCACAAAAGTGTGCGCTACACAGATAAGGGTGGGGCGTTCTGTGGCACCTGCGCTGCTGAACGGCAAGCCGGTCCTTCCCTTTCTCCTGGGACCGCATCGAATTGCCGCGGTTGTTTCTCACGGTGAACCACGGCGCACCACGGTCTATCAGATGCATCTCCTATCCCCTGGAGCTGCATGGAATTGCCTGAAGCTGTATTCGTCGGTCTTGCACGGTTGCTGCTGGAAGACACGGAAGTGCATTCTAGCCCAAATTAGACGTTCACTCAGGATGGGCCAGATTCTTGTTGTACTTCTCACACGCCGGAGAAAGGAATGCTGCGGGAGCGTGCAAAGGATGGAAAACTGGCTCCTCTCACGTCGAGAGAGCAAAAGAGAGAGAGAGAGAGTGTGTGTGTGTGTGAGTGTGTGAAACGTGGTGGATAGACGGAACCAAAAAGGAGGGGAGCCATTCGCCAATCTTCCCCCCCTGCCCACGAACGAGGACGGAAGCTGAGGCGGGGAGGGCCATGTATCTCTTCCACCCACCTACACGGTGGAGTCCAGCCTCAGAAGCAGGGGTCAAACCTGGAACCAAAAGGCGGGTGTGACAACCCGTTCTTTTTAAGTGCACGGTGAACACCAGCAACCTTTGCTCGAGCTAAAGTCCGGCTTCAAGTGCGGGTGTGACCACACCCGGAAATAGGGTGTGCACACTCTATTGCACGGTGAACTCCAGCAACTTTTGCTCGAGCTGAAGTCCGGCCTCAAGCGCGGGTCTGACCACACCCGGAAATAGGGTGTGCACACCTATTTCACACCCTCCTCTTTTGGAGAGGCTGGTTTCACTCGAGCAAAAGTTGCTGGAGTGGGGTTCACCGTGTGCATATACACGCGGTTTGGTAGTAGCACACCCGGAAACAGGGTGTGAAATAGGGTGTGCACACCCGGAAATAGGGTGTGCACACCCTATTTCACACCCTATGTGCGGGTGTGGCACACCCTCTTTTGGAGAGGTTGCTTTCACTCGAGCAAAAGTTGCTGGGGTTCACCGTGTGCATTTACACGCGGTTTGGTAGTAGCACACCCTATTCCACACCCTATTTCACACCCTATTTGCGGGTGGCACACCCTCTTTTGGAGAGGCCGGTTTCACTCGAGCAAAAGTTGCTGGGGTTCACCGTGTGCATTTACACGCGGTTTGGTAGTAGCACACCCTATTTCACACCCTATTTCACACCCTATTTGCGGGTGTGGCACACCCTCTTTCGGAGAGGCTGGTTTCACTCGAGCAAAAGTTGCTGGGGTTCACCGTGTGCATTTACACGCGGTTTGGTAGTAGCACACCCTATTGCACACCCTATTTGCGGGTGTGGCACACCCTCTTTCGGAGAGGCTGGTTTCACTCGAGCAAAAGTTGCTGGGGTTCACCGTGTGCATTTACACGCGGTTTGGTAGTAGCACACCCTATTGCACACCCTATTTGCGGGTGTGGCACACCCTCTTTCGGAGAGGCTGGTTTCACTCGAGCAAAAGTTGCTGGGGTTCACCGTGTGCATTTACACGCGTTTTGGTAGTAGCACACCCGCTTCTGGGGGGTGGCTCGGCTGGGTACGCCTTTTTTTAATTCCGGCTTTCTAAGACTGGTCTCCACCGTGCAATTTCCTCACATGTCTTGCGATTCATCGCAGGAAACTCCACGGCAGTGGCCGTGGTCGATACCACCCGACGACTGTGACACACGTTTAACCACATACGGACGAACTACGCCATACGGCGTAGTTAATTCATTAATTCGCTGGTATCTGCAAGACGCCACGGGTGCCCGTCCCGGGTCACTTCCATGTGCATTCATTCAGCGTCGAGGTGCGCGTTAGAAAGATTTGCTACGATATCTTTCAAACGCCTCGGTTCCCATTTTTGACCTACGAACCCCTTTTGAGTATGACCCAAGGGTTGCCTTGAAAAGTCCATTTTCCCAAGACTGACACCCACCCTCCGTCCGTATGTGGTTTATGGACGCTAGCGTCCGACATGCGTGACACAGCCGCGTCCAAAAGACGAGAGTAGCGGCACCGGCTCACCACGTGAAAGGACGGTACCACCAACACAAACTACAAAAGTGACACGTATTGCACAGTGCCTGGCGCCAGCGTCCGGCGAAAGCAAGTCTGACACAGCCGTATCTGAAAGGCGAGACGACGAGGCATCGGTTCACTGTGTCAAAGGACAATCCCACACCTGCGCAACGAGACCCGACGACAGCTAAGCCAGACCTCCCAGGGCAGGGGAACCTACGGCGGTGAAGTAACGAAGCTACCATTCAAGTGTCCGACGAAACCCCCTTGCCAATACCATCCAACGACTGCAACACACGTGCACAACGGCGGACGCTAGCGTCTGTCGAGAGCATACGTGGCACAGCCGTGTGCTCAAAGGTGGGATGAGAGGCATCGGCTCCCTCCGTCAAAGGACCAATACCACCTACGCAACGAGAGCAGATTTGTGTCCTCTGGGGTATGGCATGTATGCTGTTTGCGGGAGCCTGGGGGGCCAAGGCCGGCACTCTCACACCTCAAACATACACCCCGGACTTCAGCAGCCATATACTAAGTCGGAAGGCTAGAGGGAGAAAACAATGCAACTACCATTGTTGAACACGCTTATGCCCGCCACTAAACCTAGATTTACCTGTGTTTCGTGTGGGCTACAGCACGTTTACCTCCTTCATCTATCGCAACTGGCAGTCTCCTCAAGCATTTTACAAAGCGGGTGCTTATACAGAATAACACGTGATTTCAGATGTTATGTCGATAGCATGCAACATGTTTTGTCGCTTCACATGCCGTATAACATGCGAAACCCGCAAGGTTTCGGCACCAGCGTGCGTGGATGCCGGGTATACACCTGAGTTTATCGACGGCTACTTTCAAATACCGGGGGCTTGTTAGATTGAGTCGGTCCATCCCTATCTCTTGAAACTGCATCGAAGTGCCTGCCGCTGTTTCTCACAGTAAAACACGGTCCACCACGGTCTATCAGGTCCATCCCTAGTCCCTAGAGCTGCATCGAATTGCCCGGTGCTGTTTTATTCGGTCTATCACGGTCTGTCAAGAGGGGATGGACCGGCTCATAGATGTCCCGGGCAGAGCCTCCGGACGTAAGCCCCGCACGGGGGAACTCTTTGGCCGCCTACAGATGTGTAAATTTGTTGCATTAGTGTGTGGGCCTTTGAAGCGTGGATGATGCCTCTCGCGCTGCTCCCCTTGAGGTTCCTGGCTCATGCCAAAGCGCCGCCGCCCGGGTTAAGGGGTTGCGGCATCAGGCGTGGGCCAGGGCCAGGGAGACTGTTCGGAGGGGTCACCACCAATTCGTTGCATTAGTGCGAATGTCAGGCCTTCGACTACCCTGAGCAACGCACTAACATCGCAACACATTTACTACAGATGTCGCCCAGGATGACTGACAACGTATTAAGAACACCAACACGCCACCGCTTCAAAGTTCTTCATGTTCGAATCTGTGACACGGAGACACCAAAAGTGCAAGCGGGTGCTTCTCGCGGCTGCTGCAGCGATGCCGTTTTTTGCATAAAACGCCAGCTTGAAAGGAAATGCATCGACGATGCTGCCCGACAAAGAACAGAAGGGAACCCAAGTGCTGTAACTACCGAACCACGTGTTGAACGGACGTGAGGTCATGCGGGTCTACCCCTACACGACAAATCACACAAACACAACAGGTCAAAGTCCTGAGTGAGAAGGCAACACACGGTGGTGTAAGCGAAGAACAAATCAGATTGTGTTTGTATTGTATTTGCCCCTTACCTCTATATTTCTTCCCTTCTATTCGGAGTCGAAGCAGCAACGTCGAGTATTTTTTTAGCCTGGCTTGACCGGCTGGCTTCGACCTGCGGAAGGCTGGCTCTGGGTGAGCGTGAGCACCACCAGAGAAAGAAATTCAACCTCCTCGCGCGTCGGACGAACGACACCCCCCTAATTGTATAGCAACAACGAAGAAAACTGCCAGCACTGACTGTGTGCGTTTCATTGAGCCAAAACACGATAATCGGTAATTCTTTCGATTTGAACACTTTTGCAGGTGAGCGTACGGCTGGGCGGAAGTCTGCACGAGGATGGCCCCGCTTTTGGTGCATGCTACGAGCCACTCCGCATTTCCTTCGTGAAGGGAGGAAATGCGCGTCGCGGCTAAGTATACACATCAACACGCCCGCCCGTGTGAGAGCAAAGAACCTGTGTGTGAGCGGAGTCAAGCTGGCAGATGTCCCGCCATCTACCAGAGTGTCACTCTCGTGGATGACTTGTGTGTGTGTGTGTGTGTGTGTGTGCTTGTGATGTGTCTTCGTGTGTGAGGGTGTGTACGTGGGAGTGTACACAGGATAAGGGGGCCACACTGCAGTGACGTGCAAAGCGCAGTATGATCACGGCAGGGAACAGAGTTCCTGTGGCCTTCGTCACTGGAGCACTTCTTGATTCGCGTTTTTTCATCCGATTCGGTCTCGTTGGTTGGTGGATTCGAAGAGTGATGCCTGCTATCGGGCCCACTGCATAGTCACCCCGGTGCCGGCCGGTTCTCTCGGTATACGTTTTACTTTCTTGTTTACTTTCCGGGTCCGACAGGCGGGATGGGGTGCTTTCACCAGAGTATGGTCGTATCCAAAGGTAGGTACCAGGGAAAGCCTGCTACACGGGAGCCAAACTTCACGTGTTCGGCGGTACTGCAGGGCCAGCCACGGGCCTACGGGTCAAGTGGCTACCGATTTCCCAAACTAAAGCATCAAGGCGTGGCGCACCTTGGGGCTTGGCGCTCGCGCTGCACACAAGCTCGTCCAGACGGTCAGCCACAGGGCGGAGCGGACGGGGTTGTAGCGCTGTGCTGCCTCCGACTCAGGCTTTGCAAGCTGCGGTTGGCCGTCAGGTTCCTAGACCAGGAGCAGCCTTTTTCTTCTTTTTCTTCTTCTTCGAGAACCCGCGAAAAGACTGGAGGCAAGAAGTTCCCAAAGACACAAAAGAAGTGCAGAGGGCAGCAGCCAGTCCTGGTTTGTGGTTAACTGACAGGTGCGTCGCGACACCTTCCGATGAAGTAGCAGCGAAGTATCCCGGAAGTCATCTGTCTTTGACGACCACTCCTACTACTCTTCTTCTTTCCGGGTTGACCCAGGAGTGCTCGTTCCCAGAAACTGAAGGGCCCAATGGCCGTGGCGAATAGTTTATATTTGTGCGTGTGCGCCCGTTTCGACACGACAGCACCTCGGCAGCCGAACGCTTTTCATCTGTGAAAAGGGAAAGCACACGCTACCGTACCCTACTGGTGCAACTCAGGCCAACAATTGTCTTTTGGTGCAAGGAGGAACGAAAATCGGGTCCGACGCGCGAACCGACGCAAACGCGAAGAAACGAGCGAAGGGTCATCCAACGATGGCTCCGGCCGGGAGGCCACAACGGCACCCACTCGTAGGCCGCCTCCGCGGCGGCGCAACAGACGCGTTCCATCTGCTGTGACGTAGACACGGAGTGTGCATAGTGCGTTGCTCAGGGTAGTCGAAGACCTGACAATCACACTAATGCAACAAATTTACCATTCTTGGTGTTCGGGGCAGGGCTTACGCTCCGTTTTCGGCCTAGAGAAAATACGTGTGGTCCACATGTGGGCGCTTAAGGTTCGAGGGGGAAAAAGCTTCCCCCCTCTGTGCGGCGGGCTAAAAAGAATTGCCTGGACTTCGCGACACCTGGCTGTGCGGCCTTGGCAACTTGTGGGCCTAGACTCCCCTGCATGTGGACCAACCTGTGGCAAGCACATGTGGGGGAAAAATAAATCAAAAACCACATGTGGTACCTGTGGATCCACACGTGGAAGCGCACGTGGGGAAAAAAATCCATAAATAATTAACGTGTGGAAATCCACACGTTCCACACGTGGAGCGTAAGCCCTGGTTCGGGGTATATGTCAGAATGTGATCTACGCGAGATTTCTGTTCGCTGAACTTGCCCTAGTTTGTACCGGGGGTGGCATCACGACGCGCCTGACTAACTGCTGCCTCATGCAGGCTGTGGCCGCTTGGCTCCATCGTCCCGTGGTAGAGTAAAAAATTGGTCGGTTCGGCCTTTTTTTATCTCGCGGGAGACACAAACAGACACGAACACGCGGAGAATTGTGCTTGAATTGATTTTCCTGAAAGGCGGGCCGGCTGGGGGGGAACGGGGGGAAGCACAGTTCGGTTTTTTTGCAAAGAAAAAAGAACACTTCCGGGGAGAGGTCTCGCAAAAGAGCAGAAACAACAGCAGATCAGCAGCAATTGATGATAACGATGCAACACTCAAAGAAAAGGGTGCTTGTTCTCCGCGTGCACAGGGGGCAAACCCTCTCAGGGGGGGAGCACCAGTTTGTTTGGGATTCGATCTCCGTACTCATGCGCAGATGTGTTCCGTAAGTGTTCCCTTCAGTACAACAAGTATCACTGAAAAAAAAAAAGAATGGGGTGGCGTTTTACGAAAGCGAGATGATGTGCGTTCGGGTCGATTGATCGCGTGTGTGCGGATCAAGACTGGTCACGCACAGGGACAGGACTGGGATAGGATAGAGGGATGGGTACCAACCATGCTCCCGCAGCGGGGGGTCGTAACCAACGAAGAAATCGATGGTGCTAACCCACGTATGACGCACAGCCAGCCGGACAGGGTCACAGCCGAAAAAGACAGGCGCTTCGTTTTGTTTGTGCGTGCCGGGTGATCGTTTTCCCACTTGCATTTACCCTGTGTATATCCAGGTAGGGATTCTGATCAACCACTACGTCTTTTTAGCCTGCACAATAAATTGAAGGGCAACCCGCAAGATTGTTAGTACTAAAAAGAAATGGATCAACCCACGTACGAAGCACAGCGGGCCCGACATGGTCACGATCAACGAAGAAATGGGTGGTGCCAACCCACGTACGATGCACAGCCGGCCGGACAGGGTCACGGCCGACACAGAAATGGATCAACTCGCGTACGACGCACAGTGGGGTGGGCCGGATATGGCTAACGAAGAAATAGATAGAGCGAGCCTGCGTACGGCGCACAGCGGGCCCGACATGGTCATGATCAACGAAGAAATGGGTGGTGCCAACACGTAGGGTCACGGCCAACAAATAAATGGATCAACCCGCGTACGATGCACAGCGGGCCCGACATGGTCATGATCAACTAAGAAATGGGTGGTGCCAACACGTAGGGTCACGGCCAACAAATAAATGGATCAACCCGCGTACGACGCACAGCGGGCCCGACATGGTCATGGTCAACGAAGAAATGGGTGGTGCCAACCCACGTACGACGTACAGCCGGCCGGACAGGGTCACGGCCGACACAGAAATGGATCAACTCGCGTACGACGCACAGTGGGGTGGGCCGGATATGGCTAACGAAGAAATAGATAGAGCGAGCCTGCGTACGGCGCACAGCGGGCCCGACATGGTCATGATCAACGAAGAAATGGGTGGTGCCAACACGTAGGGTCACGGCCAACAAATAAATGGATCAACCCGCGTACGAGCACAGCGGGCCCGACATGGTCATGATCAACGAAGAAATGGGTGGTGCCAACACGTAGGGTCACGGCCAACAAATAAATGGATCAACCCGCGTACGACGCACAGCGGGCCCGACATGGTCATGGTCAACGAAGAAATGGGTGGTGCCAACCCACGTACGACGTACAGCCGGCCGGACAGGGTCACGGCCGACACAGAAATGGATCAACTCGCGTACGACGCACAGTGGGGTGGGCCGGATATGGCTAACGAAGAAATAGATAGAGCGAGCCTGCGTACGGCGCACAGCGGGCCCGACATGGTCATGATCAACTAAGAAATGGGTGGTGCCAACACGTAGGGTCACGGCCAACAAATAAATGGATCAACCCGCGTACGACGCACAGCGGGCCCGACATGGTCATGGTCAACGAAGAAATGGGTGGTGCCAACCCACGTACGACGTACAGCCGGCCGGACAGGGTCACGGCCGACAAAGAAAGGGATCAAACCACGTACGACGCACCGTGGGCCGGACATGGCCGGCGAAGAAATGGATGGAGCGAGCCTACTCTTACGACGCACAGCGGGCATCAACGAATAAATGGATGGTGCCAGCCAACATGCGATGCACAAGGGGCCGAAGCCAACAAAGGAATGGATCGACGCACGGCGGGCCGGACAAGTCGTCGTGATCAACGAAGAAAATGGATGGCAATAACCCACACCGGTCTTTGCACTTACTCAATTAACTTGGTACCCATTCCAGCCAGTGAAAGAAAGCGCGCCATCTGCCTGGATTTCAACGTTTTTTTCGCAGTTTCATGCCGGTTCTCCGAAACCTATTTGGAACCCTGTCCTTGGTGTTTTCGGGGGGGGGGGGGTGGGGGGGGGGGGGGTGGCTAGGGCTATGTAGGATGGAAACGTTGGAAACGTTTCCGTTTCCGTTTCCGTTTCCGTTTCCTTCTTTTTGGCGGTGGATGGAAACGCCGTTTCTTTTCAAAAGAAACGGCTGGTATGCCACTAGTATACTGGCTGAAGGTCCGACCGGAAATGTGTTCCGAACGGCGGACCCCGCAATCCAGTGGGAAACCATGGACAAGGAGGCTCCGAAAAAGAGGGAGGAATGAAGCATAAGAGTTGCGACCGCGTGGAGCAGACGCAACCACACGCATCCGGTTGTGATGACTTGAGGTCTGCAGCTCTTTATACCAATGGCTGTTGTGGCGACGATGCTCTGTTAGCCGTTGGCCAACGCGCTGAAGACGATCGAGAAAGCACATCCGCTTCCAATAATAGGCTATACAGATACGATCGTTCAGGACAGCGGGAGCACCGCCGCGCCACAGGCTACAAGACCGGGGTTTTTCGGCGGCGAAAGACAAAGAGGGAGTGCAATCAGCATCAGGAGGTGAGAAGGGCACACGTATGCCGGGGCAATGTTAAACCCGCCAGAAAAGCGATGGCCACGCAGTAACGTGTGCGTCATCGCTTGCCACAGTGCACCTTGCATACGACGACGGGTGGCAACCGTCACCGGAAGGGGCACCATCGGGCGGTGTTGTCGGAGCATAGACAGCGACGGCAGGAAGAACCCCACCGACAATGCAGAAGAGGACGGCAGATTCAAAAACCCCCACTCGGCACGGCCGCCGATACAAGTAAACATGAGAACGCGGGTTGGAAGCAGCAGAGGACGAAGTGGTAGGCACAGAAGAGTGGAATCTGGTGTCAGAAAACCTCAGCATCCGCATGTGATTACATTCTGCATCATTAGCTTGTGGTTACCTATTTGCTCGTGTCAGATCGCCGACGAAAGAAAGCGGTGAGCATCAGCGACTGCTCTGCACAAACGAAACCGCGACGACACACAAGAAGGGGCCGAGACGGAGGAAGAGAAGTGCCTGCTGGTAGATCAAAAGAAGAAGGTGATACCGCCCTCTGAAAGGAAAGCCAAAATTTGGCTGGAAACGGACACCCGACGGACACACAGAAGGACCCGCGAAGTGGTTATCCTATAGGACCCCTCAGCATGAGGAGCCTTCCGGCGTTTCTTTTAAAAGAAACGGAAACGTTTCCGTTTCCGTTTCCGTTTCCGTTTCCATATTTCGAAAAAACTAAAAGAAACGGCGATTCCATCCAACTTAGCCCTAGGGGGGGGGGGGGGGGGGGGGGGGAAGAAAACCCTGGCTGTTCGCAGCGCGGGACCGACCTGCCCTTTCGAACACGTCGAAAAAGACAGGCGCTTCGTTTTGTTTGTGCGTGGCGGTTGATCGTTTTCCACTTGTATTTACCCTGTGTATATTCAGGTAAGGAATTCTGAGCAACCACCAAAACACGCTGCCTACGTCTTTAGCCCGCACAATACATTGAAGGGCAACCCGCAAGATTGTTAGGACTAAAAATAGCGGGGAACGCAGCTTTTTACACAGGCGCAAATCCGGTGGATGAAATTTGCTTGTTGCCAAGTTGTTGGTCGTTTTTTTTTTTTTGAGTGAAAGTTTTTCGCCCTGAAACAGGCGGGCTGCTTCCAACTACACTACTGGAAACCCCCGGCCTAGGCTTTTAGCCATGCGGTTCCGAAAAGAGAGCATGACGAATCAAAAAGCAACCCCTTCGACGTGTACCCAGAGGTAACGGGAACAGCTTTCGCGGGCCAGCCGATGCCTGCAGACGGCTCATTAAATCGGTGGCAATCTACGCCGGCAACTCCATTGCTAATACATGTCCGAGGAATCCGACTCGCTTCTCCCTCGTGGCCTCAGAACCGCGGGCTCGAGGTGGATACAAATGACCGAGAACTGTGAACCTAGAGGACTTTCGTGTTATTCTGCAGATGCTTTGAGCTATCTTTGTGTCTATGCTTTCAGTCGTCTTCTTAACCATGGTTAAGTGCGCAAATGGTGTCAGCCGAAGCTGGTAAAGCTTCGGCGCCGCCCATACTATGTACCAACGCTAAGCTGGCACTGGCAGTGGGTGTGGGAGTTAAAACCGGCACAACATCGGCACCGGCGTAACTTCCAACAATCTCAGTTCCCACTTTCGACGGGTGCACTTCAATCGTGCCACTCTCAAACGTGCCCGTCGCAACAATGCCTTGACTTCCTTCTACGGCAGCTTTGTCGTGACATCGCCGGTACCATGCAGGGTCAAAACCATGTGTCTTTTTCGTAAGAGGGATATACAAAAAAAATGGCCACCCATTTTTTCTGGAAAGAAATTGGGGTTTTGAAAATAAATTTGGAACAAAAACTGCGGTGATTTTTGATGAAGTTGAGCAAAAAAAGAATTCCAATTTTCTCGGCCCCGCGGCAGCGTTTTCCAAAAAGACACAAGGTTTTGACCCTGCATGGTACCGAGAGTCATAGGAAACAGGTTCATCGAGTGGAAGCACACGACTTCAAGTCGCAAGCCCGAAGGAGCTTCTGCCTATCATGTGTTGAACCCCAATAGGCAGGAACACGAATAAGCCTAAGGACAAGCCCGAAGGGATGTCGACGAGATTAAAGACGCTGTCCGGAGACACGACAAGTTCTCGAGATGATGCCGCTGAACACTTCAAGCGAAGACAGCTTAACGGTTTGTTTCGCGATTTATACTTGAATATAATATTATATATTCGCGGACGACAGGTCCAGAGCTCCGGCGTCCACGTACATGGAACAAACACCTACGGCTTGACGCTGTTGTTTGACGTGAGCTTGGCCAGAGATCAAGGGAGATTCCCCTTGAGATCCGTCTTTCGATTTGCCTTAAATATGATGGTTCAACCATTCATTCCATTCCATTCAAATTGACCAACATCGAGAGACTCTGGGTGGATTCATCACTTTTTTCCAAAATTCACATCGGGGTTTCTCCTGATCCAACCCCACCCTTTCGAGTGGAGCCGAACCACAGAGTGAGCGTGGACTATCTCTGACAGAATGAATTTGAACGAAACGAAGGAAATCGAACGTGGCACGACGAGTGGGAAGGGGCAGGTTTCCTCGCGCGCCCGCACTCAAGAGGAAACTGCCGGGCTGAATTCCTACGAAGGAAGCAAAAGAAGCGCTGTTTTCGCCAGAGATGAAGCCTAAAAACTGCAAGACTTTAAGGAGCACCGAGCCCGCTTGACGAGAACCATGACGCGGCTGACCCATACCCCATCATCGAGATGGAGTCCCTAATTCCCTGCCTTACGCCTAAAGGTTGGCATGTTGTTGGGCGTCGGATGTGGTGCCCATCCGCTGCCCTACAGTTTAGCCCTGTTGTTAGGCGTTGGGTGCGGAACACGTTCGAGCCCTCTAAGCCAGAACCCAGTCTAGAGGAATGCGTGAGTTACTCAGGGCACATCGGATTTATCGGGCCACGACTAGCTTCGGCGAACGGCAACTTCCAAATTCACATCCAGATCCCGTGTCTCCAACCGGGTCTATACGAGTCCGAATGGACCGGCGGGCGTAACGCACTGAGGAGCCTTGTTGTTCCGAGGGTTTGAGCCATCGCCGCCTTACAGTGTTGTTGGGCGTTTGAGTGCGGAACACGTTTTCGAGCCACCCGCCGCCCTACAGTTTGGCCCTGTTGTTGGGCGGTGGATTTGGAACACGTTGGAGCTATCCGCTGCCCTACAGCTTAGCTCTGCTGTTAGGCGTTGGGTGCGAGCCATCCGCCACCCTACAGTTCAGCTCTGTTGTTGAGCGTTTGGGTGCGGAACACGTTTTCGAGCCATCCGCCGCCCTACAGTTTAGCCCTGTTGTTGGGCGTTGACGTGACGAGAGCCGGCGTGGTGGATTTGGAACACGTTGGCTATCCGCTGCCCTACCGCATAGCCCTGTTGTTAGGCGTTGGGTGCGAGCCATCCGCCACCCTACAGTTCGGCTCTGTTGTTGGGCGTTTGAGTGCGGAACACGCTTTCGAGCCATCCGCCGCCCTACAGTTTGGCCCTGTTGTTGGGCGGTGGATTTGGAACACGTTGGAGCTATCCGCTGCCCTACAGCTTAGCCCTGCTGTTAGGCGTTGGGTGCGAGCCATCCGCCACCCTACAGTTCAGCTCTGTTGTTGTGAACACGTTGGAGCCATCCGCTCTACAAATTCGCTCTGTTGTTTGGCGTTTGGGTGCGGAACACGTTCAAGCCATCCGCCGCCCTACAGTTTCGCTCTGTTGTTGGGACGAGATCCGGCGTGGTGCGGAACAAGTTCAAGCTGTCCGCAGCCCTACAGTTTGGCCTTGTTGTTGGGCGGTGGATTTGGAACACGTTGGAGCTATCTGCCGCCCTACAGTTTGGCCCTGTTGTTGGCGTTGGGAGTGAGCCGTCGGCCGCTCTACAGTTCAGCTCTGTTGTTGGGCGTTTGGGTGCGGAACACGTTCAAGCCATCCGCCGCCCTACAATTTCGCCCTGTTGTTGGGCGTCGACATGACGAGAGCCGGCGTGGTGCGGAACAAGTTCGAGCTATCCGCTGCCCTCGCGTGCCGGCCGTCCCGCTTGCGATGCGACTGCGGGGCCGAGTCCTCTGAAGGAAGCAGCGATGAGAGCGCGCCGAAACAGCCGAGATACGACGCATGCTGCACAAAAACAGCAGCCCTGGCACCCTTCGACCAGAAGTCAATGGCATAGGCCAGGGTCCGGAGGGCAACAGGGTTTTTGTACAGGAAAGTGCCGGTGAAGAGAATCAGCTTTCTACCGTGCAGCCGGGCGTGCAGGTGTGCGAGGGCCGCGACGTTCATGGTGACCATGATGAGGGTCGACAGGGCCTTGTCAGCGTCGGTTGAATCTGTGCCACCCGCCAGCTTCGCGAAAGACGATGCCAGCGTAGAGCTGCGGAGGCCGTACTTCGAACCGAGCTGTTCGTCTTCCTCGCCGTAGATGTCGCCCACTACCAGGTCGACGTTGCGGCTGTTCCCGCTGGCTGCCAGCGCCACTGCCTCGTCGAAGTCTCGGCACTTCGTCAGCGCCTTGCAAAGACCTGCAGTTTGGCGTTTTCTTTTTTAGAGTTAAAGTTCGCTTGAAATTCCGGGGTTCTAGGATCTCCGTGTGACCGTTCATGAATGGGTTCTCTTAGAGCAAGAAAGGGCTATGTGGTTACGGGTTGTATATTTAGTGCACGCTTTCGTTATGGGTTATGGCTAGCCATGTCCGGGACTGTTTGTGACCGACACCAAGTACATTCCTTCTTTTTGTGCGGTCGACGTTATATGTCGTTCTGATGCCTGACCACTTTGTTTCTTTGCTTGCTTTGTTTTGCTTGTTTGGTGTCCTCCTTTCAAACCAAAACTTCTTCCCCTCTCACTCACCAATCAGTTTACTCCCTTTTTGCAAATGGAGATTCAGCCAGGTGGCCCATTCTGACGCTTTGTCTCCCACCTGACTGGTGTCTCCAAACGAGGATTCGCGAGCCGAAGCCCGTTTGTCGCTGGAAACGGATAAGCTCCCCAGGCTCTTGCTTCATTATCCGTAGACATACACTTCTCATGACCTCTCGATCGCATTTTGGCAAAGTCGGCTAAAACTTGTTGAAGGGTTTCTTCAGAGTGAAAGTGTTGGCAAGGAATTGCCTGCATTACACTCCAGCTGCTCACGTCTTCAATGCGAAGGTTGCTGTTGCGGCCGCCAGGGTGGTGGCTGGGTCAGGTCAAGTGGCAAGATCTGGGGCCTTGTGTGTATAACATGCAGGGTCAAAACCTTGTGTCTTTTTTAAACGCTCCCGCGGGGCCGATGGCCCCCAAAAAAATATTTGGAAAAAAAAAAAAAAAATATATGCTCAACTTCCTCAAAAATTACCGCAGTTTTTGTTCCAAAATTTTAAAATTCAAAAAACCCAATATTTTTCCAGGAATTTTTTTTTGGCCATTTCCAAAAAGACACAAGGTTTTGACCCTGCATGATAAGGCGTCGTGGGGGCCTGGTCAACCCTCATCACTAAAGGGCACAAACCTTTCGCGATCGTGATTGGACAGTCGGATTGCCTGGGGGCGGGTCTCCATGAAGAAGAAATACTCGACGTAGCTGCTTCGACTCCGAATGGAAGGGGGGAAATATAGAGGTAAGGGGCAAATACAATACAAACACAATCTGATTTGTTCTTCGCTTACACCACCGTGTGTTGTTTTCTCACTCAGGACTTTTGACCTGTTGTGTTTGTGTGATTTGTCGTGTAGGGGAAGACCCGCATGACCTCACGTCCGTTCAACACGTGGTTCGGTAGTTACAGCACTTTGGATCCCTTCTGTTCTTTGTCGGGCAGCATCGTCGAGCATTTCCTTTCAAGCTGGCGCTTGTGTAAAAATACTCGACGTAGCTGCTTCGACTCCGAATGGAAGGAGGGAAATATAGAGGTAAGGGGCAAATACAATACAAACACAATCTGATTTGTTCTTCGCTTACACCATCCAGGACCCCCAGGGACCACGCAGTGGCCTTTCAAGTAGTCAGATCCGGAGGAGGCGAGAGATCTTCCTCCTTCGGTAACCACCCTCCAGGCGTCGCGTTCTCTTTCGCCTGGGTACCCCGGGTGTACTCGTCCGCCCTCTGTTCGTGGGTCGGCACCCACGTAGCCGTGAGCTCAAGTCCGTACTCTCGGGCCAGATCGAAAATGCGCGACAGTATTATGTTCGCCGCGTAATTCTTCGAGTGGCCCTTGTTCAGGCAATGAACCGCCGGTAGGTTGTCTACCATCAGCTCTACGGACACTCCACGGTGTGTTCTAACGGCTAGCTCGAGGCCTTTCAACACTGCGAAAAGCTCTTTCAAAAAAATGTGCTTTTCTGCGAAGTGACCAAAGAAAATGCCCTGTGACACCCGTTCGGGCTCACCCTCGAGCAGCGCCGCCCATTCTTTTGAGGAGGCGTCGGACCATAGTCGGATCGACTGCCCCCCGCGCGTGCCCACTCGCGTGACCCACCGGTTCTCCCCGATGGTCGCCGTGAGGCTTTCAACTTCGCGGGCTGTCGACGCCGGAACGTTCACCGGCACGTCCCATGCCTGCAGACCTCCCACCGACAGTCGTGAGGAGAGTCTCTGCACGAACGAAAGAGCGCACCGGGCGTACGCCAAGGGAAAACGCGTTGTGTACGCGAACCACACCAGAGCGCCGAACAGCCTGTAGAACGCCCGGGGAGAAACGACTCCGCCCCGGAAAACGGCGAGTTCGGAAGACCGCAGCAGCTTCTCAACCCAAGCAGTGGCCATACTGTACCGAGGTGGGCTGCTGGCCAGATCGAACCGCAGCCCCAAAAGGTCGAACTGCGTGAGGGGGATCCCGTACTGGCCTTCGTCGTCGTTGAGGACGCAGTTCACCTCACGACATCGCCGGGCGAAACGTGTGAATCTCTCTTCCGCCTCGGCCAAAGAATCGCCCACGATGACAAAATTGTCAACCCACGGGAGACCGTCAGTCTCCGGCAGGATGACGCGAGAAGCTCTCTGTGCTATCGCCGGAGCCCAGCTCCAGCCCATGCACATCGCCCTTAAACGGGCTCTGACGAAACTCCCACGTGGGCCCGCAAGGTTCATGCCGAAATACCCGCGGACGCCCTCATCCAGTTCGAACTGGTAGAAGTAGCTCTTCGCATCCGCCAGGTAGACGACCGCCGAGCTTAGCACCCGATCGATCACGTCGGGCATGGAGGGCAGGAGCATCGGAGGCGGTCGGGGCATGACAGCGTTCAGCTTTCGTCCATCGCACACGAACCTCTCCCCCCCGCTCTTCTTGGGAACCGTGAATGCGGGGAGCACGACTCTCGGATGCTCGTGTGCTACCTCCGCGACACCGTACTTCAGCAGGTCCGGAAGGTGGTGTAGCATCCGCCTCGAGGTCCCGCGCGCTATGGCCTCTGAGTGCCAAGAGGAGGCGTCGCGGACTAGTGCGGACTCGAAAGACTCACGCGACCTGATAACGTCCAACACGCCTCCGAGTAGGCCGTGTGTATCCATGGCAAGGAGCCTGTCGAGATCCATGAAGGAGGACGTGATGGGCGCTAAATACCCCTCCGAGCTGCGCTGCGCCGGAGGAGCGGCAAGCTCGTTGACGATGAGGTCGCCCCCGTAGGCGACGGTGACGAAAGGCGTAAAATCCGACGGCGGGGCATCGCCGATGCCCCCATGGTGCCGGATCGCTTCCAAAAACGCCGGGGGGGGTACATCCTGCGACAAAGCATCGGGTCCAGGATAGCACTTGGACAGGGGGTTACGAGGAGCTCTCTTCGGCGGCCTGTATGGGAAAACCGGTTCCAAAGGGAGGCTTACAGGAGGGTTGCCGACGCGCATGCCGTCTCCCGGACGAGGGGCACCTCCGCCTCCGGGAGGTAGCGTACCAAAGCGTCCTGGGTCGCGTGGCGGGACACCCTTTGGAGCGTGTCGAGGTCGACGCCCATTTTTAGGAGGCGAAACAGCGCCCCCCGGCGGAGAGAGTGCCCCGTCAGGGCCTGATTCGACCTCTTCAACGCCGCTACGACGCGGCGAAACGTCACGCCCGCGAAAATGCGCTGACCCGGGCGTGCGGAGCGGAGGAGAGATCGGAGAGTCTCGTCCTCCTCCGGTGGAAGGACCACGCCGGTCACTTGTCCCAAACGGAAGGGGTCCGACTTCGAACCGACCCAGTTCACGGACCAGAAGTCGGGGCTCTCGGTCACGTTCCGGGCCTCCCTGGTGAGAACGTCGTCCACCCGGGCTGCTCCCTGCCACGCGAGAGTGATGGCCAGACGCATCACGGGATCCGTCTCGAGGCGCACGGCGCGCGCCACATCCTCTTTCGTCGCCGGAACTGCCTGCTTGGCGGGACGCAAGGCACCCGCCCTCTTCAGGGATCGGACGAAGTCTCGAACCAGCTGGCTCTCTATGGGCCGACCGAGTCGCCTCTCCGCGGACTGTATGTTGACCACATACTGTACCGCGGTGGATGTCGAGATGCTGTTGGGCTCGCGCGACAAGAGACGCGTCACGAACAGAACGACCGCCGTCGGAACGTCCAACGGCGTACCGAATCGCGTCTCCCAGTGACGGCGGAACTCTAGGAAACGCCGGTATACCGAATGAACGCCGCGTCGCGTCGACAACGCCAGCGCGTCGCCGATGTACGAGTTGGCCTTGCCAACAAGTCTCTCCCGCTCGCCGTTCGACAGCGGAGGTTCCAACAAGAGCGCCCGACCACCGGATGTCGCGCGCGGAGGTGGGGGGAACCGGTCCAAGACACTCACCGAGACCCTTTCCTCCTGCTGCCGGCGCGTGCCCCGTCCGCCTGAGGAGGGGGGGCTGCGCTGTGGGGAGGGGCAGCGCGCCTCGTCGGCTGTAACCCCGACCCCCGCGACCTGGCGGGCTTCGCCGGCTGTTCGTCCGCCTTCCGCATCGCCTGAAACCCCCGGCGCAGGTAGGCGGGCACCTCGTCCTCCTCGTGGTACCCCTTCTGGAGGTCCGCCGCAACGGACCAGCCCGCCTTGAGGGCTGTTTTGAGCACCACCATGCGGTGCAGGGTGCTCTCCGCGAGCCGCACCATCCCCTCTTGGTCGGAGGTGTCGTCCATCAGATGTAGGATGCACGAGAGGTGGTGGAGGAGGTGCTGGCCGTCGTTCGCCAGGGCCTGCGACCCATTTAGGACTTCCGCAAAAATATCGCGGATGTGGACGAGGAGCAGCGACTTCTCGACCGGCCCGTAGGACAGCCACACGCGGGGGTCGAGGAGCCCGGGGCCCGGGGTGATCAGCGCTGGTTGGGATTGAACGGACCCGCGCTCCAGCGCGTCGAGCGGGTCCTGCTGAAAAACCTCCGTCTGGGAGGGTGCCGAGAAATGTTGTTCTCCCCGGTTGGGAGGGCTGCGTCGGCGCCGGAACGGGAGCCGGCGGCTGGGGGGCAGAGAAGGGCGCCGGAGTATGGCCTGCCCCCGCGTGGTGAGACCCGAACGGGACGCGCGAGGCATCGACGAGGGGAGGCGGAGAAAGCGGCGTAATCCGCCGAGTCCGAGTGCGCGGCGTCAGCGGAGCGGCCAGGCAGCCGAGGGGAGGGGCCTTCGTGGTGGGCCGGCGACACTGAGCGTACCAGCTCTTCGAAGTCCGCAGGGGTGGCCGTGGGCGCGGACGCGCACGCCAACCAAGCCAACACCCACTGCGCCGTCCCGCTCGGCGGCTCCTCGCCCCCCAGGGCCCCTAACAGAGACCTCAGGTACGCGTCCGCGGAAGCGCCGGCATCCCCCGCCAACCGGATAATCGGCCGCAGCCGACCATTGTCCGGACGAAAATGGAAAGCGGACGGAACTTGGAGCCCCGTAGCCTGCTTCACCCACTCCACCGCGGCCTCCCTGCTCCACTTCATCCCTTTTTGTTCTTCGCTTACACCACCGTGTGTTGTTTTCTCACTCAGGACTTTTGACCTGTTGTGTTTGTGTGATTTGTCGTGTAGGGGAAGACCCGCATGACCTCACGTCCGTTCAACACGTGGTTCGGTAGTTACAGCACTTTGGATCCCTTCTGTTCTTTGTCGGTCAGCATCGTCGAGCATTTCCTTTCAAGCTGGCGCTTATGTAAAAAAAAATCAAACAAGACCTGCCCCGTGCGCCTGCTGTCTCCGGCTGCTTCGGCAGCCGACACATACTACTACTACGAGGGTGAAAGTTTTCAGGGCTTTACACGGGTCCAGCAGCCCGTCCAAAAGTAAGGGTGTGCAATTTTACAGCTGGGGTGCAAGAACAGGGTCCGAAAAGTCAGCAGCAATAGTTTTAGCACTTGGGATTCCTTCGGTTCCTTGTCTGGCTAGCTTCGTCGAGCATTTCCTTTTAGCGTTTATTGTGGTTTAGAGGTTCGGTGTTTTAGGGTCTCCGGTTGACCATTGAGGCTGTGAGGCGGGTGGTATGTGGGTAGTAGGTATGCTTAAATACGGCTAGCCATGTTTGTAAGTGTTGCGACCGACACCAAGAAGAAATTCGCTTTGAATTTAGTCTTGGGCCCCCCACGCGCATGCATGTTGAGCAGGGGTTGCCATGCAGCTCGTATCGGTCTGTAATATGCGTTCTTACTTCCTTTGGGTTGAGGAGGACGTGCGGTGGGAGGGTCGGGTAGTAGAACGTTCTTTTGTTCGTGCGTGCCGGTTGATCGTTTTCCTACTTGTATTTGCCCTGTGTCATTTTCAGGCAAGGAATTCTGATCAACTACCAAAACACGCTGCCTACGTCTCTTTAGCCTGTACAAGACATTGAAGGGCAACCCGCAAGATTGCTTCTGTAGTTTGTTTGTGCGCACTTCCTTCCTGTTTTGTTCTATCTAACGGGAGGATAGTACGCTGCCATCGATCTGTTTTTGTTCTTGACAAATTGCATTTGTTAGACACACAAAGATACACGCAAAAGCACGCGTACTGCCACTGCAGCAGATACGATACGCACACTAACATACGACACCTTAAAGGAACTTTTTACGACAATGGTCACCCGGAGACTATAAACCCCCGGATCCCTAAGCGAACTTGCACTCTAAAAAATGGGGCGACTATCTAAGAAAGTGCCGCCACCGAGAGAGCTGCCGCCCAGGCAGGGCAACGCCGCGAAGAACCACTTAGTCTATCAGGAGTCACGCGTCAGCAACCGGGGCAGGCCCGAAGACCACTAAGTCATACCCGGAGGCTTGAAAAAAAAAAAGAAGGGGGCGGTCGTTGTGGATTGGTCTGGCTTTAATGGAATTGGAAAGAAATGCGTAGTTTTGTTGTAGGGACGGGGGGAAAACTTAGTTTAATGTTTAGGCAGAACACTGCCTCGCATGCATGTTTGATGCTAGCATCAAGTCTTCGTCGAAAAGTGTAAAATAAAATAGGGGAAAGGGAAAAAGGGTCGCAGGGAGTGTAAGACTCCGCAGGTAGGGTCTGGAACCTTGAGGGACTATTCCTCTTTATTCTTTTTTTCACCGCGGTGTTGTGTGCACCTTCTTTGTCGCTGGTTTCGCTCTTGAACGCATACCAATCGAAAGTTAGAGCTCTTCAGTGGGTCCTTTGGACGGGGACTTTCGGTCCTGTTCCGGTGCTATCACAACCTTCTGGTTCCAATGTCTATCGCATCCTTCCTTCGTCAGATTAAAAAAAGGGGGGGGGGGGGGGACAACTGGCAGGGCAGAGACCACTTTAATCAGCGGTCAGTGTTGGAAAGCATATTCGACCCCCAGGTAGTGTCGCCAGTCCCGGAAAGCGACAGAGCCCGAAACCCACAGACAAGAAAATTCGTGTCCTGTTCGGTGGATTTCGTTCTATGCCGGCGCTTTGCACGAAATCAGCTGGCTTTAAATTCCCAATCCCTAAGCGAACTTGCTTTGATTTGTTTGTACGTGCCGGGGGAGGATTAGCCTGTTAGTGAGTGATAGTGAGTGAATATGATCGGTAGGCTAATCTTCTCGCAAACACGCTGCCAGCGTTCTCTTTCGTGTTTACAATTAATTGTTAGGGTCACCTACCTTAGGGGCCTAAGAACCATTTTTAATGACCTTAGGGGCCTAATCGGGGACCTTTAGGTCCTCAAAATGATTTAAAATTTTGTTGCCAGATAGAATAATTGTTATTACGAATAATGGGGGGCGACTACCTAAGAAAGTGCCGCCACCGAGAGAGCTGCCGCCCAGCCGAAGGTAGCTGGCGTCGCCCGCGATGTCGACGATCGACGTGCCGGTGCCGATGTTGACGACGAGCATCGGCGTCGACGGAGAGATGGAGATGTGGCGGGTGGTGACCCGAGCACGGTCGGGACCAACTTCACCGTGGAAGAAGAAGTCGGTGAGTTGGTAGAGGGGGCGCGAGGCCAGCCCGCTGCGCGCGAAGAGAAGCCCGAGGGACAGCGTCTTGAACTCGTCGTTCTTCTGGCAAAGCGTGATGTTCGGCGCGGACGCAAGCGTGCGGATGACGTCGATGTGCTTGTGGATGCCTCCTCCCGTGACAGCCACGCGGACCGAACCCATCTTTCGGATCGCCCCGAATATCTCTTCTATGTTCTCGCGCGACGTCGGCACGGTGGCTAGCAGCACCATCCCACCGCTCCTCGCGGTTGCGCTCTTCCAGCCGAGCCGCTTCAACATTGCTCGTGTCCCGGCGTCGGACGTTTGCATCGCGAGCTTGCACAGCGAGCCGCCTATATCAGCGCCGACGAAGGTCACCATCGTATTTGTCTATGTAGGTGGCAGGGGGGGATGGGTGGGGAAGGTTTTCTTGATACGAGCCCAACTCCTGCTTGTTGAGGCTGGTTGTGTTGTGAGAAAGTCGGGGCTTCTCCTAAAAAGCCGCATGTATCCTCCTGTCTGTGAGCCGGTTCATCCTCTCCTGATAGACAGCTCCAAGCAATTGTATGAAGCGCCAGATGGACCTGATACCATGGGTACCGTGACAGCTTGAGATGAGAATGCAGAAGATCTGTAGCGATGGGCCTGCATTAGCCACCAGGTGCCTACCTCTTCGATCGTACCGTGCCGTGCTCGTCCTTTCCCTTCCTCGCCGGTGCGCATGCTTCTGCGAACCCTGCCTTCGATATCACGCGCGCCACTGGACACTTCTGCTTTCTTTCCGCTGAGGGTGCTGTCGTTCCTCGTCTTCGTTTTGCCCTGTCATTTCCAGGTCAGGCATTCTGATCAACCACCAGAACACGGCTACGTCTTTCTAGCCTGCACAATACATTCATTTGAAGGGCAACCCACAGGAATGTTGTTTGTTCTTCGCTTACACTTCACACAGTGTGCGCGCGATCAGCCGGCTTGCCGGCTGATTAAATTTCGAGCCCTTATTTACCGGCAGACTCGCACGGAATCAGCCGATTTTTATCATGTGTAACTTTGGCTATGCCGCCCATGCCGGCTGATTATCAGCCGGTTAGTTTTTCAAGATTTTTTTTTCCGGCTGAAATCAGCCGCTTTTTTTCCTTACCCCGAACACTGCTTACACCATTCGTGGGTTGTTTTCTCACTCAGGACTTGTGTTTGTGCTTCTTGTCGTGTGTAGTGGTAGACCCGCATGACCTCACGTCCGTTCAACACGTGTTCGGTAGTTACAGCACTCGGAGATCCCTTTGGTTCTTTGTCCGGCAGCTTCGTCGAGCATTTCCGGCCCGAGCTGGCGCTTATGTAAAAATACTCGACGTAGCTGCTTCGACACCGAATGGAAGGGAGGAAATTTCGAGGTTTTGTTCTTCGCTGACACCACCGTGTGTTGGTTTCTCACTCGGGACTTTGACCTGTTGTGCTTGTGTGCTTGTCGTGTAGGGGTAAACCCGCATGACCTCACGTATGTTCAACACGTGGTTCGGTAGTTACAGCACGTAGGATTCCTTCTGTTCTTTGTCCGGCAGCTTCGTCGAGCATTTACTTCCAAGCTGGCGCTTATGTAAAAATACTCGACGTAGCTGCTTCGACACCGAGGAAATATAGAGGTTTTGTTCTTCGCTTACACCACCGTGTGTTGTTTTCTCACTCGGGACTTTGACCTGTTGTGTTTGAGTGATTCGTCGTGTAGGGGTAAACCCGCATGACCTCACGTCCGTTCAACGTGGTTCGGTATTTACAGCACTTGGGATCCCTTCGGTTCTTTGTTCGGCAGCTTCGTCGAACATTTCCTTCCAAGCTGGCGCTTGTGTAAAAGAAAAGGCGAGGAAGAAAAGAAAACGCGAGTGATTCTACGATTGGCGGGGACGCGCCCCCTCTCGCCCAGCCCCGGGCAAAAATCACAAGTGTCAATTGAAGAAGCGTGATGTTGCGCGAAGTGAGTGGCTAGTTTCGGAAAAGCGGTGGCGTCTGCGGCTTTTGTTAGAAAAGAGGCGCAGAGTGAGGGGGAGGGGTTGAAATGGAAGTACATGCTCAACACCGCACTGGTCCCGTCTGCGGTCCTTGAAGCCACGGACACACATACAGGCGGACCATCATCAGCACGGAACCTGAGTGTCTGCTGATGCAGAAAATACTCGAGGGACTGCCTTGTGCTCATTTCGACGGGGGCAGGAGGGGGAGAAAACAATACAGCTACAAAGTGGGGTCTTGTTCGTTGAAACGCTTACGCCCGCCACTAAACCCAGATTTACCTGTGTTTCGTGTGGGCTGCAGCACATTTTTACCTCCTTCGAGATTTTGCAACCGGCCGTCTCTCTCAAGGGTTTCCTACAAAGCAGGTGCCTATACAACAGCAGCGGCGAGTCTGGTGTGTCAAGGGGGTGCGTAGCTCGCCACAGCCAGGACCACTCGTGCTACCAGGGCCCAGGAAATCCGTCTCGGATGAGGGCCCCTACAAGCGTACTTAACCTGTAAATCAGGATCGGGCTGTGCTGCAACCGTTGTCTGAGCAAATATTTTTTTGTATAAGCACCTGCTTTGTAGGAAATGCTTGAGGAGCCAGTTGCGAAAGATCAAAGGAGGTAAATGTGCTGTACACACGAAACACAGGTAAATCTGGGTTTAGTGGCGGGCGTAAGCGTTCAACAAAAAGACCCACTTTGTAGTTGTATTGTTTTCTCCCCCTCTAGCCTCCTTCGAAATGAGCACAAGGCAGTCCCTCGAGTATTTTTAAAACTCAGACCGGGTGCTGCTTCTGACGGCGACTCGCCGGAACGCACCGACTTGACTACATTTTTACGGTGGCCACCTGCGGAGTAGACTCCGCAGAACAACCTGCGGAGTAGACTACACAGGGGACGTGGGGGGTTGCACACTGATGGTTGAAGTGCAGCGGTGACGTCCCGAAACCGCACTGAAGAACCCGCGACGCAGCAACAATCCATCCGGGGGGGGGGGGGGGGGGGGGGGGGGGGGGGGGGATCTTAGTTTCGTGTGCAGGCGCTACCTGACTCTCATGTATGCTCGATGCTAGCATCAAATCTTCTTCGCGGGAATGCAGAGCACGGGGGAAGGTCCGGGCAGTGATGTTGTCAAACGTTTGCAAACGTACGTTTGACAAGATTATCAAACGCAAACGTTTGACAAACGTGCAAACGTGACGTTTGCTAATCGGATCCGATGCACCGGGTCTGTACACCGTACACGACCCTTAATAGCACAAGCCGACCCACTGCAGGCACAGCCAGCGCCTCACTCACGTTTGATTCACGTTTGGCATGGATTTTGCAAACGCAAACGTTTGTCAAACGTTCAACGTTTGCCGTGATCACTGCCCTACGGGGAGGAGTCCTTCGGGGGGATGGCCGTGGAACCCCTTCATGGGACGACGAAGACACACCGGGGAGCCGGGGCAGTGAAGCAACGAAGCCCGCGAGCGGTGGTGGTAACCCCTCCGAACAGCCTCCCTAGCCCTGGCCCACACCAGATGCCGCAATCCTTTAACCCAGGCGGCGGCGCTTGGCATGGACCAGGAACCTCAAGGGGAGCAGATCCACACTTCAAAGGCCCACACACCGTAATCGTCGAAGTGCCAAAGGGGAAAGCGTGCGAGGAAGTAATTCTGCGAGCTGAGGGCAGCACGTCGCATGCGTGAAGTATCCGACTGGAATGGAAGGATTGCAAAGAACGTGCTTGGGGATGGAAATGCACAAACCCCCGCACCGTATCTGCACCGTGTTTCGGTCCTTGAAGCCACGAACACAGAGGGCAGGCCGCCATCAGCGCGGAACCTGAGTGGTTAAATACAGTGGATGGAAAGCGGAGGCCGAGAAATACTGTTCAACTCGTTACAGTAGGACTGTTCAGACACGTACCTCACCCGCGTGAGTGTCGCCGGGGAAAGAAGCGGATTCTTGTGAAGGGGAGGAGCACACAAACGGGCGTCTCGAAGCAGTTGCATTACCCGTCCAAGAGGCCTTTCAGACAGCCGCTTCAACCTTCACCTCCAGTCGTGATAAGTGAAGACGGCATAGCCGACTCACAAGATTTGGCTGCCGTGGTGGGAACAATCCGGTTGTGCAGTGCAGCAGCAATTTTCTAGGTGCCACGCAAACCCGCAAACCCGCCGGCTGTTCGGCTCCTGTCACAGCCATGGCCACCCATGCCTACGAGAGCACACGCAACTCCACCTCGGGGAGAAGGCCCTTACAACCCAGTGGGTGACATTCGGCAAATGGACTACCTTTCGTTACTTGCGAAGATGGCCAGCATCTGAGTATCCTACATACGGTCCGGCGGACAGGCTGGATTAGATGCCCGGGGCGCGAAGTTGATGGTTCGTAACGACGATCAACAGAGGGGGGTTGACGTGCTGTAGGTTGCCTTTCGAGAGAGAGAGAGGGAGAGAGAGAGAGAGAGAGAGAGAGAGAGAGAGAGAGACCTCCTTCCGGTTCCTGTCTCGGGCCTGCTAGTGATGACGTATTTGAAACTGCTCGGTGGTATCCAAATCGCGAAAGAAATGCGTAGGTTTGTTTCCGGTCGTTTATTTAGATAAACGAGACGATAAGCCGGTCTGTTTTTCAAGACTTTCTGATTTTGGAAGAAGCTTTTTTTTGCAGCAACAGCTTGGTTCACATCCCGCTCGGCTTGCGCAACCAAGTTGACTCCGCTCCAGCTGAGCAAGAAGCCCGACACTGCTGCTGCCATCTGATGCCTCATGAGCACGCGCACCCTGCACGGTCAACAAAAAAACACCTGCTCGCCCTTCTTCTCTTTCTCCCACTCTCGCACCCTCCCGGCCCCAACGACAGCAAGTGGCAAGCTTTTACGATCAACACCGCAGACTCTTTTTGTCAAGTCAAACGGCTGCACGTCATACACTCCCCCTTCTTCTTCCCTTGCTTTCGTGACTTTTTCAACCTCCTCACGCACGGCATCGCCTTCCTAAAGGTTTCTGCAAACGTGAGGAGAAGAGGATCCCTCCTTTCCTTTGGGGAAATCGTAGTTAAATGCTCAGGCAGAACCCTGCCTCTCATGCATGATTGACGCTTGCATCAAGTCTTCTTCGGGGGGGCGTCCACGTGTGTTGAAGACCACTATTTTTCTTTTCCTTTCGACAAAATTTGTTCCAAATCTTTTTTTTTTAAACTGCTCTGTTGTTGTTGTTGTTGTTTTTTTTTTTTTTTTTTTTTTTTTTTCAAAATTGTGCGAAACCATAGGATAGAATTGTGCTTTCCTTTTCGTTGGCAGTTTTCTTTTCTGCGGCGGAAGTTTGTTTGAGGGGGACGCCTTTTCTAGCGTTTTTTTTTTTTTTTTTTTTTTTTTTTTTTTTTTTTGCGTTTTCTGTCTTTTCTTTTCTTTTCTTTCTTACTGAAGTGGATCGTATCCGACAGAAGGCTAACGAAAGTTGGCTTAGGTAAGACCAACTGAGGGCTGGGTTTTCTTGACAGTTTCCGGTGTTTCCGGAGTGAAAACTCGCTTGAAACTCCGGGGGTTTAACGTCTCCGGCGAGAGACTACACACGGTGAGGTCCAGCCTCAGAGGCTGGAGTTAAAGAGGGTGTGCCCGAGTCACACCCGAAAAGCGGGTGTGCTACAACCAAAACGCGTGGGAATCCACACCCGAAAAGCGGGTGTGACACCCGCTGTTTTAACTCCAGCCTCTGAGGCTCGCCGTGCAGTCGTCGTTTTGCTTCTGCGTCGAAGGGGGGTTGTCAACAAAGCCACCTGGCTTCCTTGGTGGAAATGAACCCTGCAGCAGAAAGCACTGACCAGCTCGAAGTAGTCACAAACGGACATCTCAAAGCATTGGTGGCACAAGATGATGGGGGCTGGTACCGAATCACCCTTCCCCCCTCCCTATCAGGACGGCATAGCCGAATCACAAATTGTGGCTCCCTTGGTTGGAACGAGCCGGTTGTGCCGCAGAAAGCACTGAAACAGCTCGAAGTAGTCACAAACGGACATCAGAGCATTGGCGCCGCAGAGTCGGCACAAGACGGTGGAGGCACTGGTACTGTATTAGCCCTCTTCCCTGTCACCCGCCCAAGAGGCCTTTCAGACAGGTCCTACTCGGCCCTCACCGCGCTCGTCGTGATTCGTTGGGATGGCATAGCCAAACCACAAAGTTTGGCTTCGTTGGTGGAAACGAGCCGGTTGCAGCATACCGCTCAACACTTCGAAGTAGCCACAAACGGACACTCCAAAGCATTGGCGACGCAGAACCGGCACAAGGTGGTGGGGGCGCTGGGACTGAATTACCCGTCCTATCAAGAGGCCTTTCAGACAGCCGCTTCAACCTTCACGCCTGTCGTGATAAGTCAAGACGGCATAGCCATCTCACAAGATTCGGCTTGTGGTGGGAACAATCCGGTTGTGCAGTGCAGCAGAAAGCGCCGGACAGCTCGAAGTAGACACAAACGGGCGGGTCGAAGAGCAGTTGCATCGCCCATCCGAGAGGCTTTTCGGACAGCCGCTTCTCCTAGTCGTGACAAGTGAGCACGGCATAGCCGACTCTCAAGATTTGTCTTTCTTGGTCGGTTGCGCGGCAGAAAACGCCGGACAGCTCGAAGTAGACACAAACGGGCGGGTCGAAGAGCAGTTGCATCACCCATCCGAGAGGCTTTTCGGACAGCCGCTTCTCCTAGTCGTGACAAGTGAGCACGGCATAGCCGACTCTCAAGATTTGTCTTTCTTGGTCGGTTGCGCGGCAGAAAGCGCCGGACAGCTCGAAGTAGTCACAAACGGGCGTCTCGAAGCAGTTGTATTACCCGTCCAGGAGGCCCTTCAGAAAGTCCCCTGAGTCCTTCGCTTGATGCGTCGTGATGTGCGTGAGGACAGCTTGCCGAGCCGTCGGCTTCCGGGCGGCCCCTGGAGGCGTGCCGAGGGTAGAAGGGGGAGGAGTCGACTCGGGCGGCAAGCTGTGCCGGTGGGTGGAGAAGAGCCCGTGCTTCGGCGCGGTGGGCGTCCTCTTCAGCCGAGGCGACGAACTGGAGTCCAGCAGGGGCTCGGACCGCAGGGACTCGGACACGAGCTTGACTTCGTCCGCCCGGATGCTGACTTCGGGGGACGGCGTTTCGGGGGTGCCGTGCTGCTTGATGATTTCCATCCCTTCTTGGTCGACCATGCTCAGCGCCGCCTGCAGCGAGATGAACGCGTAGCCCAGCTCGCTTTGGAAGAAGTAGTCGGGGGCGAAGCTCGCGATGAACGAGCAGTGCGCCTTCAGACTGGGCGTTGCCGAGGCGGCGACGGTGTAGGCCAGCACCGGCAGCATGCTGTCTGCCGACAGCTCTCGGCGCTCTTCGTCAGACGCGAGTTCGCCGATTCTGTCCATGCATCGCTGTGCGGTTGTTTTTTTTCGTAACAGCGATTAACTGCAGGGGCCGAGCTTGACCTGGCGAGGTTTTGGCCAAACTCGGTCAAAGTCGGTCAGCAGTGGTAGTCTAAAATTAGCAAGCAACGTTACCAGCAACGCTTCCCACAGCAGCTGGCAGTAGCCTGCGAACCCCAGCTGCACACGCTGCTCTGTTTACGGTGTGCATCAACCCGTCTCAGACCGCAAGACGCCCTGCCACAGTGCTTCATGCGGAAGTGTGGCTTCGGAGCGCCGGTTCTGCCTGCCGGTGTTGAACTAGGCTGGCCAGATCCGAAAAAGAGGTTGAAAAAAATCTCGGTCAGGGGTCTTTTAAAGAGATCTCCAGTGCTGCACAGCATTGCGACAAGCCAATTATTCCTCCAGCGACGCGTAGTGCAGCCTCCTTGGGTTTGCACAGAATTTTGCAATGTATTTTGCCAGTGTCTCTTCGTCAATGCCTCAGATATGATGGAAGTTTTGTGTGGTTGGATCCACTTTGGCGGATGCACTGCCGGCGCTTCAAAATCTGGACAGGTATATTTGTCTGTGATGCCTGGTCCGACTGACATGTAATGGTCAGCAATCGAGGGAATCCTGGGACACCTGTCTGTCAGGCTCCATCAAGTACGGTTGAGCAGTTGTTGTGTGGAAGGCCATGAGGGATTCAAATAAATTTGTGAATTTAAAAAGGAGCCAAAGTTGTCAGCCAGACCCAACAGGGCTGAGAGGGTCGCCCTCCAGCTCCCACCCAAAAAAACCTCCCCAAAAATTCAAAATCATAGTTTTTTTTTTTTTTTTTTTGGCCTGACCGAGTTTTTTCTGGTTTAAAGTGCAAGCTCGGTCAGCTGACCGAGTTTACATGCATAAGCTCGGCCACTGATTAACTGTGAACGCGAAACGGAACGCTGGACAGCGTGGAGATAGCCTAACATCAGATGAAACGGAACGCTGGACAGCGTGGAGATAGCCTAACATCAGATGAAACGGAACGCTGGACAGCGTGGAGATAGCCTAACATCAGATGACGAAACGGAACGCTGGACAGCGTGGAGATAGCCTAACATCAGATGACGAAACGGAACGCTGGACAGCGTGGAGATAGCCTAACATCAGATGAAACGGAACGCTGGACAGCGTGGAGATAGCCTAACATCAGATAAAACGGAACGCTGGACAGCCTAACATCAGATGACGAAACGGAACGCTGGACAGCGTGGAGATAGCCTAACATCAGATGACGAAACGGAACGCTGGACAGCGTGGAGATAGCCTAACATCAGATGACGAAACGGAACGCTGGACAGCGTGGAGATAGCCTAACATCAGATGAAACGGAACGCTGGACAGCGGGGAGATAGCCTCTCATCAGATGACGAAACGGAACGCTGGACAGCGTGGAGATAGCCTAACATCAGATGAAACGGAACGCTGGACAGCGTGGAGATAGCCTAACATCAGATAAAACGGAACGCTGGACAGCCTAACATCAGATGACGAAACGGAACGCTGGACAGCGTGGAGATAGCCTAACATCAGATGACGGTGCATTCTTGTCATCACACGTGTTGTGGAAATTAACTCAAACGAAACTTCGAATCTACCAAACACGTCGCAATCGCAACGGCAAACTAGGCTGCCAACAACACATCAGAACCCACAGAGGGGTGTTAATGGGAGCTATTACGTATTCCAAGTGCGCGGCATAAAGGGGCATACTTTCGCGCACACCATCTTCCCGATGGGTGTGCAGGTCGTCTGCAACCGGTCGAGCTCGTCGAATGCGGGTCGCAAATCGGAGGGGTTCTGTTAGGTTTTTTCAAGCGTACGTGCCCTGCTCTCAGTGCGTCACTAGCCAGGTGGGGAGTTTGGCTGGGGCGGCAAATCTGTTACTGACCCGGCAAACGCAAAGAAATGTGAAAACGGGGTTTTGCCTAGAGGCTTTTCGTGTTATTTTGCAAATGCTTTGAGCTATCTTTGTGTCTGTGCTTTCAGTCGTCTTCTTAACCATGGTTAAGTGCGCAAATGGTGTCAGCCGAAGCTGGTAAAGCTTCGGCGCCGCCCACGTTATGTTGGTTTGGCATTGAGTTCTTTTAAGTACATGAACCACATGGATTAGCATGCACTGCCTCGATAGCCAGGTTATCGGATGACGTCGTCACCTGCCATTGCGTCGTCAAGGTCGAGCATTTGTGGCGCTAGCGGGATTTGGCTTTCTTGCGATTCCAAAGTCTGAGTCGGCGAGTACAAGGGCGGGCAGGAGTGCCTGTTTTCCACTTTCGAGGGCATTGGTGTGCCCGTGGTTCCCGGTCGTTTCGGAGAGCTGCTTGCCCTCGGTACCTTCTTCTTCCTTCGATGCACCCCTGAGTCGGGTGTGGTCGCCTTCGTCTTCTTCCGTTTGCGGCCGGCGATCGGGCCTTCCTTCGGGGTGCCGAGCACCCTCTTCTTCAGCGCTGGTCGTTCGCTGGTTCCTGGCGTTGGTGGCGGCCTCTTGGTCGCCCGTCCGGTCGTCGCCGTCTCCTTTTTCGTTGCCGCGAGCGGCGCTCGCGCCGCTCGCTTTCCTACTGGCGTTTCCCGCTGTACACCCACCTGGGTGGGTGAGGAGGGCCTCTTCTTCTTGTTGCGTCCGGGGGTTGACTGGACGTTCGGCTTGTTGGACTGGTGGTGGCCGCGGCTGCAACATGCCGCCGGTCGCCTCTGCGTCAGCGTAGGGAGCCTTTTGCACTCTTGGCAGGTTCCTCTGCCATGCGTGCGGCAGGCATGATGCCCGCTGCGGCAACACGCCGCCGCCGTCTTGCACTCGCCGCACTTCGTCGTGCTGTGCTCTGTGCACACCGCGATCGGCTGCCCATCGTTCGCGTGGTGATGGTGCCGGCAGCACATCTCTACCGTGGGAACGTCCCTTCGGACGAGTGCTCTGCACGCCTCACACTTCCCTTTGTGATGGGTCGCGCACGTGACGAGTGCCTTCTCTATACCGACACCCGGCATATGCACGGGGTCTGGGTGCAGTTGTGGTGGGGCAGGCAGGGCCCACCTCGCCGCTCTCCCGATCGTCCAGTCAGGGTACGTCGGGCACTGCGTCCCTACATCGCTTCCTTTCACTTGTTCCTCAAGTATCGTCCCCGTGTGTGCCTCGCGAAAGCGTGGCCTGGGCCGTATACCCGATATCCCCGTGATGCCCATGAACGACAGCGACGTCGTCGGGCACACCCTCTCTCCTCTCATGCAGCTTCCCAGCCCTTGCTGTGCCGCCAGCTTGTCCAACGCGCTCATCATGCAGCGCAGGACGTTTCCCCGTTCTCTCACCCCCTTCGGCGCATTCCCGTGCAGCGGCATGCTGAGGCCCGAGAAGAGTTCAAAGTCGATCGCAAGCTCCAGCATTGACGCCTGCCCGTTCTCGGTCCATTGCATGTCCGACAGCCACGCTACCAACGCATAAAACGTCGGTAGTCCCCAGGTCTTGTTCCGCTCCCACGTCCATGCCGGGGCAATCCGCGCGAAGGGGTGGTCAAATTTCTCGGCAGGCATCGCATTCGCGATGGTTTGGCATTGAGTTCTTTTAAGTACATGAACCACATGGATTAGCACGCACTGCCTCGATAGCCAGGTTATCGGATGACGTCGTCACCTGCCATTGCGTCGTCAAGGTCGAGCATTTGTGGCGCTAGCGGGATTTGGCTTTCTTGCGATTCCAAAGACTGAGTCGGCGAGTACGAGGGCGGGCAGGAGTGCCCGTTTTCCACTTTCGAGGGCATTGGTGTGCCCGTGGTCCCCGGTCGTTTCGGAGAGCTGCTTGCCCTCGGAACCTTCTTCTTCCTTCGATGCACCCCTGACTCGGGGGTGGTCGCCTTCGTCTTCTTCCGCTTGCGGCCGGCGATCGGGCCTTCCTTCGGGGTGCCGAGCACCCTCTTCTTCAGCGCTGGTCGTTCGCTGGTTCCTGGCGTTGGTGGCGGCCTCTTGGTCGCCCGTCCGGTCGTCGCCGTCTCCTTTTTCGTTGCCGCGAGCGGCGCTCGCGCCGCTCGCTTTCCTACTGGCGTTTCCCGTTGTACGCCCAGTTGTTTAGCATTGAGTTCTTTTAAGTACATGAACCACATGGATTAGCATGCACAAGGTTGCTGTTCGCTTTACGCTTCTTGCAAGCACCTGTGCCTGAAGGCAGAGAATGTGCGAAGGATGGGTCGTCTGGTCGTGAGAGGAATGTGGAACAAAAGGCGGTTTCCGTATCTAGAGTATTGTGGGGCTTAGGTACCGGGTTTTTAGAGTCTCCGGTTGACCGTGGAGGCTGGAGAAGAAGTAGGGGGATTGCAAGGACGTTTAGCAGCGGCTGCCAAACATCCCGTGGCACCGCGCAAGGTGGTAAAACGCTCTTTTGTTTTCTTTAACGAAACGAGCGAGGGGGCATCCAACGATGGCGGCCGGGAGGCCACAACGACGTCCACTCGTAGGCCGCCCCCGCGGCGGCGCAACAAACGCGTTCCGTCTGCTGTGACGTAGACACGGAGTGTGCATAGTGCGTTGCTCAGGGTAGTCGAAGGCCTGACAATCACACGAATGCAACAAATCTTAGGGCAACAACCAGGAACACACTGGTAGGTGAGCAGCGACACCTCCCGAAAGTGAGCCAAGGGCGAAGGACGTGTCTGCGGCTGCTGCGGCAGTTGCCCGGTGGCAACCCCACACGCAGAACGCGGGGAAGGGGAAGCCCCTTCCCGACCGTAACATCCGAGGAAGGTGCAAACATGGAGTGCTGCACTGGTCTTGGGCGCGTGCCTCGTGCAGGGCGGGTGCTTTGCGATCCGCCGCGAAGTTCTCTCCTGGTGCAATCCGGAGAGACCGGCGTCGAGTTTCGGCTCACAGCCGGTTCCCGAAGGGAGAGAGAGCGCCAGACACAATCCATCTTGGGTGATATTGCAGTTTACAGAGGGAATAGGAGCAAGCCGCATGGCTATGCACGCCCACCTCGAAACGACACCCAGGAGAATTCAGGGGGAGCTGGCTTCTACGACTAGTAATATTCCGGTAAAAGGTAGCACTCCTGAACTAGCCCGATCCTACAGGATCAAAGAAGGTCGGTCACACCTCCCCGAATATTTTAGACGAGTGATCTGGACCACAAGGTGCCGTGGATAGCTCGTGATCTGGAACCTGAGGTCATCCTGAGGTGTGGTATTGGGACCGTATCTGCACCTACGTTGTATGGCGTGTTGCCTCTCCAACTTTTTGGCGAGACCTTTCCTTCCATCAAGCTTGGTTCGAAGAAGCCGAGTGAATTTCCCTGGCAAAAGGTCCAATGAAATTGCTGCCCAACAAATCGTGTGCCCTTTATCCCAGTTTGGGACAAAGGGGCACAAGTTTTTGTTCTGGGTGGGTATAAGGGAGTCGAAGTATGGCTAAAGATAAAGTGGTGGCACCTGAGGGGGGGTCCGCCCTCGGAGATTTACCCAAAAAGGTTGTTGGCTTTCTACTTTCCAAAGGCCGCGGAGGTCAGCGGGCCGGAGCTACCGGAGAGGGTGTGTGTGCGTTGTGTGGTAACCTGATACGTGTGTGTGCGTTGTGTGGTAACCTGATACGTGTGTGTGCGTTGTGTGGCAACCTGATACGTGTGTGTAATGTTGTGTGGTAACCTGATACGTGTGTGTGCGTTGTGTGGTAACCTGATACGTGTGTGTGCGTTGTGTGGTAACCTGATACGTGTGTGTGCGTTGTGTGGTAACCTGATACGTGTGTGTGCGTTGTGTGGTAACCTGATACGTGTGTGTGCGTTGTGTGGTAACCTGATACGTGTGTGTGCGTTGTGTGGTAACCTGATACGTGTGTGTGCGTTGTGTGGTAACCTGATACGTGTGTGTGTGCGTTGTATGGTAACCTGATACGTGTGTGTGTGCGTTGTATGGTAACCTGATACGTGTGTGTGCGTTGTATGGTAACCTGATACGTGTGTGTGCGTTGTGTGGTAACCTGATACGTGTGTGTGTGCGTTGTATGGTAACCTGATACGTGTGTGTGCGTTGTATGGTAACCTGATACGTGTGTGTGCGTTGTATGGTAACCTGATACGTGTGTGTGCGTTGTATGGTAACTTGATACGTGTGTGTGCGTTGTGTCGTAACCTGATACGTGTGTGTGCGTTGTATGGTAACCTGATACGTGTGTGTGTGCGATGATGTGGGTTTGCGTGGCAGCCTGATACGTGTGCGCTGGCTGTTACACGAGCTTGATGCTCCATGGAGGCTTGGTGTCGTGTGCCGTGGGCACCACCCGCTGCACACGGGATTCATTTGCGACAATAAAACCTCGGAGGGAAAAAGACTGTGTGTTTATCCCACTCAAGAAAAATGCATGCCAGTTCCGTGAAGGGCGGGTCGACCAGATCAGCGAGAGTTTTGTGCAGCTGGATGGCCTTTCGGGCGGCTGAGAAGCGTTGGTCGGAGGCCGCGTTTTCCAGGACCCAGTACGGCCACAGCCGGGAGTGCAGGCTGAGCATGACCTGCGTCGCCGTGCAGCAGTACAGGGCTTCGGAGTTCTTGGCGGTGGGGGGGACCTGTGTTTCAAGCGTTATTCGTGGATACTTAGAAGGTCGGTATTTTAGGGCGCCGAAAGAGCTGAAAACGGTGAGTGGGTGCAGCTTTTTGGAGATATAGTTCGCTTGAGTTCGCTTGAGTTCGCTTGAGAATCCGGGTTTTTAGAATGGGTTCTTTTAGCCAGCTTCCGGACGAACTGCCACTGTAAAGTTCAAGAAAGTTCGTGGGTGTCAAGTTCGCGGGTGAGAGGCCAAAGAATGGTCGAAAGTGGTCGCTATTTGCTTTGTTGGAAAGATCTGACACTAATCTTTGACATGCGTCCTTTATCGGGCAGAAGTCCTGCTCCGAGCTCTCAACGGATACTTGAGGAGCCCCCCCTTTTCTCAAACTAACTCTCCCCCCCTCCGTCCTAAGTGGTTAAAGCTAATACGTAATGGGTCGGTTTGGGGGGGGCATGCATAGCTTCTGTCGTGTACACTTTACTTGCTTGCTTTGGCAAGTCAGGTTCGAAACAATTCTTTACGGTAAGAAGCTTGCTTGTCTATATCAAGAAGTGTCGGATGGCAGCGTGCTGTGCTAAATCACTCAAAACAGGGTTTACGCGCGTAAGTGCGCACAAACAAAGTTTCCTAGGCTGTTTCTTGTATCAAGCGGTCAGGTTTGGAGTCACCACTAAGCTGAAGAAAGTTGAAGTATGGCTAAAGATAAAGTGGTGTCACCTGAGGGGGTAATCTCAGGGCCGCCCACGTGATAAGCCGTTAAGCATTGAGTTCTTTTAAGTACATGAACCACATGGATTAGCATGCACTGCCTTGAAAGTCAGGTTATCGGATGACGTCGTCACCTGCCATTGCGTCGTCAAGGTCGAGCATTTGCGGAGCTAGCGGGGTTTGGCTTTCTTGCGATTCCAGAGACTGAGTCGGCGAGTACGAGGGCGGGCACGTGTGTCCGTTTTTCACTTTCGAGGGCATTGGCGTGCCCGTGGTCCCCGGTCGTTTCTGAGAGCTGCTTGCCCTCGGAACCTTCTTCTTCCTTCGATGCACCCCTGACTCGGGGGTGGTCGCCTTCGTCTTCTTCCGCTTGCGGCCGGCGATCGGGCCTTCCTTCGGGGTGCCAAGCACCCTCTTCTTCAGCGCTGGTCGTTCGCTGGTTCCTGGCGTTGGTGGCGGCCTCTTGGTCGCCCGTCCGGTTGCCGCCGTCTCCTTTTTCGTTGCCGCGAGCGGCGCTCGCGCCGCTCGCTTTCCTAATGGCGTCTCCCGCTGTACACCCACCTGGGTGGGTGAGGAGGGCCTCTTCTTCTTGTTGCGTCCGGGGGTTGACTGGACGTTCGGCTTGTTGGACTGGTGGTGGCCGCGGCTGCAACATGCCGCCGGTCGCCTCTGCGTCAGCGTAGGGAGCCTTTTGCACTCTTGGCAGGTTCCTCTGCCATGCGTGCGGCAGGCATGATGCCCGCTGCGGCAACACGCCGCCGCCGTCTTGCACTCGCCGCATGATTGGAACGTCGCCGAGGCTGTCCGCTGCGGCGAAGAGGACCCTCTCCAACAATGCTTCCCTGTCGTCGACTACCGACCTGTCGTTTCCTGACGGGCAGTACAGGTTGATCACGTGCACGAACGTGCTGCCCGTTCCCGTGGCGACCGCCGTGTGCAGAAAGCGGGCATCAGTGTACGCACTGCCAATCATCTGGTGCAGCGCCGTGGGAGAGAACGCCGGCACGGGCTTCTGGACCAAGGTGCAAACTCCCCCGTTCCTCGCGCTCGTCTCGGACCTGACTCCGGACGATCGACAGCTCCTCCCCATCGGTTCACTCCCCCAGTGACACTTCCAGTCTTCGAGATGCATCTCCGCTTCCGGCCTTCTCGTCTCTAGGAGTGTCACCTCCTGACAGCAGAGGACGTCGGTACACACCCCTTTCACTGCCGGGATGTACCGCAAGAGCGAGGACACGTTGAGTGTGGCGACGCTCCAGCATCGGGGGCCGTTAAGCAGCGGCTGCCGGCTTATCCCGTGACACCTTTTATATGTACGTTATTGAAAGAGTAGCGTTGGCACTCTTACAGCTTCGTTCCCTCGTAGCTCGCCGGGAACGGGCACTCCAGTGAAACTGGGTATGTTACCGTTTCAGGTTTGGATTTTGGGAGCATTGCCTCATGTGAATTCTGAGACCAATTTCTCCCACGAATGGTGAACCAGCTTTGGTGACCGCTGTTCCGCAGTGGATACATCGATATGTTTCCCGACTTGCGGATCGTGCTCGGTCATTGGAAGGGGCGCGGACAGTCGACGAGTGGTCTGGTTGAGATGAGGAAGCTCCTCGTTCGGCTGTGGATGTGGTATGACTGGACGTGGTTGTGGTTGCGGATGCGGTTGAAGACGAGTCGGTGAGGTCGCTGCGCTGGCGCTGAGGTTCCGGTGAGGCTCGTACCTCCAGGTGGTCACCTTCGTCTCGCGCTGGGCTATCAGCCGGGTTACCGAGCCCTTGGCACCACTGCTCCGCGTAGTAAAAAAGAAGAAAAAGAAAAAGGCCGCTCCTGGTCCAGGAACGTGACGCTCAACCACAGCTTGCAAAGCTTGAGTCGGAGGCAGCACAGTGTCACAACCCCGTCCGCTCTGCCCTGCGGCTGACCGTCTCGACGAGCTTGTGTTCAGCGCGAGCGCCAAGCCCCAAGGTGCGCCAAGCCTTGATGCTTTAGTTTGGGAAATCGGAAGCCACTTGACCCGTAGGCCCGTGGCTCTGCAGTACCGCCGAACACGTGAAGCTTGGCTCCCGTGTAGCAGGCTTTCCCTGGTACCTAGCTGCCACTAAGCTGAAGTTTCCGTAATAACAATTGATTGCAAACTCGAAAGAGAGCGCTGGCAGCGTGTTTGGGAGGAGACTATTTTCAAGTCTCCGGTTGGCCGTAGGAAGGGAGTCTGGGGGGGCTGAAAGAGTTGAAAACAGTGAGAGGATGCAGGGAAAGTACGCCAGTGAATCCAGGGGGTTTAGTCTTCGGGTGACCATCGTTCAAAGGTTTTTCCTTCATGGTATCGTATATTGGCATGCATATTTTTAGAGTGCAAGTTCACTTAGGGATCCGGGGTTTTATAGTCTCCGGGTGCCATTGTCGTAAAGGTTTCTTCAGGGTATCGTATGTTAGTGTGCGTATCGTATCTGCTGGAGTGGCAATACGTGCATTTGTGCGTGTGTCTTTGTTGCCTGTTGCCGTAGGATTCAACTTTTTCAGACTGTCTGTTGAGGGGGATAGGTGAATTGGCTCAGGCAAGGGCTATGTGGGTGCAGGTTGTTTCTTTGGTGTGACACGTTCATTGTGAGTAAAGGCTCCAAGTGTTCGGAACTGTTTTAGGTAGACCGTCACATTTCTCACGGATTTTCCGAGGGAATCTGCGAGGCTAGACGAATTTACATACAGGGTGTCTGTTCTACGGGGGAAACATTTTGTTTTCCCCGTGTAGGTGGAGTGACCCCGCAAGGTGTCCAAAGTACCCTTGGGGTATCACCCCATCGTAAGTTGTTATTCGGAGTTATTCGTTTCCTTTCCTCTCGTTGAACGAAAACCGCAGCTGCAATGCAGCAGCAATGCCTGGCTGCAATGTCCTACTGCAATGCCCAATACTGAGGATAGCCGGTAGAGATTCCTGCTGCGAGTTGGTGTTGGAGAATAGGCATACGGAGTCGCACTTTGCCTGCACGATTTCGGAGCAGCGGTGGAATAGTTGCTTGACCTTGCCGGCGGCGTCTTCAGCGCACCCCGGGATGAGTATGTACGCCCGGTCGAACGCGTGCACTTCTCCGTCGATGTGGCGCGAGATGGACAGCCGCGAGATGGTCTTCTTGGCGGCCTCCTCTGTCCCCGGCAGCTGCAGGCGGTCCGGATGGGTCTTCTCGCTGCTCATGTTCTGCAGGAGGTCGGCCCCCGAGAGCAGGTGCCGCTTGGTGTAGAAGACGTGGTACGGGGCACCGCTGCTGGTGTAAAACGTGTCCATCCGCGAGATCGCGGCCTTGCAGCAGTACTTCCACCCGGTTCCGATGGTGATCAGGAACTTGTTGTCCCGGTTCTCAACCTCCGTCGTCTTGCTGGCCAGCGTGCAGTACTGCCCCTTGAACAGCCGGCTCGGGCGCAGGATGTGGTGCTCCAGGAACTTCCGGGTAATTGACCGCGGCAGGCCCTGGTTCGGCGGCAGCACCAACGCGCACCCAGCCCCCGTCGCCTTCTTAAACAACCCGTCGTGCTCCGACACCAAAGCCGTGTACACCTGCAAGTCGTTCACGTCCACGTCGACCTCTCCATCCTCGCTGTCCGACGACACGTAAAGCATTAGACCACCCCCCCTCCACGCCGGCTCC